>OX438859.1:16885091-17177676 GCA_949315895.1 Anania crocealis | reverse complement strand
AACAAAGTACATTTAATCAGAATAGCCTATTAATAAGAGATTCTAAATCTTCTATGATATGTTTTTTTTTTAATAAAATGCTACATAAGATTAATTTGTTAATACTCAATACTCAATTCTTTATTGCATCCATAATGTAACACAATAACGAATAACATAATGGGCCCTGTAGGGCACGGCAAGAGGGGAGGATCATTTTCATGAATTTAGCAATTTTACAGGATTCCTAATATGAAATTTCTATTAGTTTCCAATATTTCGGCACTGTCGCAAGCATTGTAATTTCGGAAGAAGCTCGGGATAGCAATCCCATACTAACTCTTACGATAGTGGCTATGTAAATCAAATAAAGTATTAATACATAAGTATTACATAAATTGAGACAGTGCAAGTACTTTCTATATTATATCAAATTGTACATCTTTTTATAATCATTTGATTTTAATTACCCTGTTTGGTGTGCAATAAAGAATATTATATCTATCTATTTACCATATATCACTATGCAGTAGTGGTGGCCAATGCAAGAGGTAAACTTACGTCCTTTTATGCCTTCCTTATGCTAATATGTATCGAATTATAGGTAATGATCATGGATACAAATGTACGACCCGATTATACAAATTGTGTGCCCAAATAAATATACGATCTGCATGATCATTCAAGTAGAAAGTTATTTAGTATTTAGCAGTTGGTTATTTTGCATTTCTATACAGAATGACTTTTTCATCATCTTCAAAATTTTTATGAAGTAATAATGTTAATCAGGTTTACACCCAAAATATTTTTCGCAACATAGTTTAAAATAGTACTTTATTTGATATTTTAGCAATTAAATTGCAATTATTATATCAGTATATAAACTTGAAAAATTATGTCTCAGGCGGGACTCAAACATCGCCTGGCAGTTGCGAGGAGTTGCGGGTTCGAGTCCCGCCTGAGACATAATTTTTCAAGTTTATATTTTGATATAGTTTAAAAGTTTTACGGCCTGATAAGGTATGAAGGGAAAATTAAAAACTTATAAATAGTATCGTAGTAAATGAATGAGATGCGCATCGCGTAAAAAAAATGTTGCTAGGAAGCCGTATCAGAAATTTTTGAATTTTGATACGGCCTCCTAGCAGCCAGATTATTTTGTCATTTTTGTACTGGACTATACTAAAAGAGAAAATACGTCATTTGTTTTTCGCCTCGTAGATTACTATATAAAAATTTGGGAGGTGAATTTTTCAACCTGTATATTATCACTGGAAAAACTAATGGTTGTTATTTCCCTGCATGATAGAATCAGAAATGAGGAAATTTGTAGGAGAACAAAGATAACCAACATTGCATCGCTCGAAGGATTGCGGAGATGAAGTGGAAGTCCGGATACATAGTTATGAGAATTGATGGCCGTTGGAGCGGAAAGGTTCTGGAATGGCGCCCGTGCTCTGAAAATACGATCTGTGGGTAGGCCCCCTACCAGGTGGACCAACGATGAGGCGATAGTCGTTCCAATCGTTGTGGAGATCCTTATGGGGTGACTATGTCATACAAAATCCTCCTAGCGATGATGCTAGCTGGTGCAGGATAGTCAAATTAATTTATAAAGGGATGTCTTCTCATTTTCATCTTCTTCACCTTCTTCAGTCGCGCTCGTTCTTCTTGGCCACGAGCTCAAAATTCCTCTCGAGGTGGTGCCTCTGTTTAGCGTTGTACTCCATCAGTTCGATCGTGGAGTACCCGGAAAAACCCACCAGAAGGAGCCCGAGGAGAATGAACAACCTAGAGAGCAAACATTAAAAGGTTTTTTTATGCAATATGTAATACTTCTTGTAATCCATTTATTTACCAGACCAAGAGATAGAATGATCGTTGGTTCTACGGTTATCAAGTAGTCTGGTAAAGAAAGAATTATTCATAGAATGCTACTCGTCTCTAGTTCTATAAACGACGACTAATTATTTTAAATAAAGTTTAGTAATAATGTCAATGGTTCAATGACAAAAATCAATACGCAATCAAAAAAATCGGACTTAAATAAATAAATAAATATTTTAAGACATGCCTCACTGGGCCACACAGAGTTATCTAGTCCCAAATTAAGCTTCTATTAAGTACCCTGTCGTATGGGGTACTGGACAACCTCAGATTATATAAAGAAGAAGATATGAAATTACTCGTAAATCCTTAGCGAACCCGTGTCTCCGAATTATTTATGTGTGCAACGCAACTACAATAACACTGTTGTAAGCATAAGGATCACACTATATCAATTTACAACGCTCATTGGTGCGCACACAAACATGGACCCAATCACAGCGGCTACCACTTACTCGCTTACAAAATGCGTCATTTGGTGTGTGTAAATTAGTGTGTCGCTACAAAGTGTGGTCGCGACGCACACGTCGGGCAGTGAGCGCATTGATTAAACCTCGATACATTGCGCATTCGCATAATATTCACAACACAGCTAATTAGTATTAAGCCTTCAATGTATATTGTGCCGATACAATTATCGTCACATGGATGTTTTCATTGAATAATTTGCCGCGGTGTGCAATAGTTCTGTTTGCCCATATTGGATACGCACGCGCCACGCCCCCATTTCATATCTATTTCTTTATATGATCTGAGTGGACAACCGATAAACTTACTTATATACTTTTTTTTTAATACATACTTATAATACATAGAAAACACCCAAACCAGTACAAACAGATATGTTCATGCTCACAAATATTTGTACTGTGCGGGGATCGAACCCGCGACCCATGGCTCAGAAGCTTGACTTGACATCAATAAATAATTAACTATTTCCATTTTAAACATTTCAAACTATTCGAATTGTGACTTTGAAATTCGTGATGACAATGGCCGAAATTAAGTTTTTAGTTTCGTTTTTATTTATTTATTGTAGGTTTATAATAATATCTACCTTATTTAGTGCGTAGCTTTGTCATTCACGCCAAAATAGATTTCAGATTTCTTTATTCGAAGTATCGACTGATAGACATATAGACAGAAAACGGATTGCTGGTAATTAAGGGTATAAAAGCACTGAACAGTTATAGAAATAGAAGAAGTATGATCGCGTGGATTCGGTTGGAGTATGTTTTGTATCATACTTGCGGCTCGCCCCCGCTCACATTTCTATTTTAATCTAAAAAAGGTCAAAAGTTCAAAGTTCTTTATTGCATCATGTTGTTTCCAAGATGTTAGTTATCTACTTTGTCTGTTCTGTGATAAAAAGGAAGTCAGAACTGTGATTTGTCATACCTTGTCTTAACACAGAGATAAGGTGCAGTCGCATAGGCTAGCACGCTGCCAGTCGCCTCCCACAGCCTGAAGTTGGAGAAGGCTGCTTCTTCATTGCCAGGGAACAAAATCCCGGACAGCGCTAAAAATAGGGATGCAACGATATATAGGAAAACCGATAAATATCGATATATCGACGCATAAATATATCGATATTAATCGATCGATATATCAATATATCAATATCGAAAAATATATATATATCGTAACGAAATATCGAAAAATTTCAGACATAAGTAGTAGTAGGTAAATCAGTACTTGAATTGTCTGGAAGGTACTTGAAGTATTCCTGTCCTATACACGAATGGGCCATCATCATGGCCATGCTGATGATGACCATTCGCTGTACACTTTCGAGTGAACAGTTGACAGAAGAAATTCGGCCCTACTAGGGCCGAATTTCTTCCTGAAACTATAGTAAACCACAGTAATGTACAGCGAATGATCACCATCACAGCCCATTGTGTAGAGAGGCTATAAAACTACATTAATTTTAATAAGCCTTTAAAAAAGTAGAAATATCGATAAAATATCTATATATCGGCGTACTAGACCGATATATCGATATTTTTTAAAACTTTGCATCCCTCGCTTAAAACATTACACCAGATGTTAAACCTACATTCAAATGTTTTACTCATAAACTCAACAAGCTTTCATCATCACGACATATTAGTCCACTGCTGGATACGAGCCTGTGCAAAAGGAGGATTTGCCATAATCGCCAAGCTTGGCAGGCTGATTGGCCATAGCAGTTTGGCCAATGGTGAAGAGAAGATGCTGATGTACGTCTTCTTTGGGCAGTACTCCTTTAGTTGCTGCTATCAACACAGTTTTTTGTACGACTATCCTTCAATGATAATTTGGTGTCAGAGATTTTCCAGTACAGACTTCTGACACAACTTTTTCTTACATCTTTTGCTCACCCACGTGACGAGAAGGAGTGTTGGTATGATATATTTCGCCGTCACCAACTCACCACTGCACTGCACCAAAGTTATACGAACCGTTAACTTGAACAAGCCACACAGCGTCAGCGGTCCCCCATATAGCGGCCAACCCATAAAACACCAGCCATTGGTTCGGGTTCGGTCTCCAAAGCAGCAGAGCCGTGATGAGACAGAGATTCAAGACCTAGAATTAACGAACTTAATTAGGAGTTTCTTTAATATTATTTTTTTAAGAAAAATGGTAAAGTGAAGTAATCTCCTAAAATCATCCCATTTCAGGCCAAAGGCCTCCATCATTAAATTCAAGTCACATAAGCAATGTCACAGGCATAATCACCACGCTTGAAATATGTGACCGTTTCCACCAATACTACGATAGGTAGCTGTGCGAGGAAGATGCGCTACGAAGATGCGCCGCCGCAAAGTAGCAGTGCGAGAAACTTTTTGCTTCCACGATGGCATGTCTCCTTTCCTCGAAAAACGCGGGTATACTGTAGGTACTCTGCTCTGCACTCTGCACATAGCTTCACCACTCGCGATGGCTCATAGCAGGCATCTAAAGCACGCATCTATAGCACGCAACCATAGCACACATCCATAGCACGCATCCTTCCATATAAAAAAAATATCTTAGTTGGATCCGTTTCCACCAGTGCTAAGCTACGTATGTGCACCAATGAATATGATTGGTGGATATCAAACGCATCCATAGCATCGTAGCATAGCACATCTCTGGTGGAAAAAGCACCCTAATGATTCGAAAATTTTAAACTTCAGTTGCCTGACCCGGGATCCCGGGTTCTTGGACCGGTATATTAAACCACTAAACCAATGGGGCGATAGATAACACAAATATGTCAATCAAATATCAGCTTTTACTACGTAATAATAACACAGTTATGATAGATAATTGGTAATAATAATAAAATTGTATAAAAGTGACATTATCCACATTTTGATCAGCCCACATCAATCCTATAGAATCTTCCAAAAATAATTTTGCCCAAATAGCTACGCTTTGCCGTTGCTGCTACTGGTTTATCAAGACCTATAACATCTATATTTACCTACCGAATGCGCAACAATTTTTTTTGTTCTTTTTTTTCTCATCGTTATAAATTAAAAAAAAAACAACTCACCAAAGCCGTGATCATCACCGGGAACCTCCCAGTCAGTTTGACGATGGCCCCGGCGATGGGGGCCGCCAGCGCGTTGAAGACTCCGAAGCAGATCATCACATACCCGATGTTGTTGATGCCGTATGCGCAACCCACGAACGCCTGCAAGAATCATGAAGGACAAGTTGACGCACGGATAAAAAAGTCAATTAATGTTACTTATTATGACAGTCGATAGAGGGCGACTGTCATTGCGGCATTCGTTAAAACGTAGTGATTACTTGTTCCGAGGTATTCGTGAATAAATACAAGTATAGGGTACCTATAGCTCATATTTCTATTTGAATTTGAAAATTTATACAAACATGCTATGACTACGATTTTAGAATTAAAGAAACAATAACATCATAAAAATGTAATATATTGTTATATGATTTTTCAAAACCGTACTATTTATAGATCACTGACGATTGAAACGCCTGATACTTTATTAATATGAACCATTACACTACGTTGCTATAAATCCTAGTCAAAATTTAGCATTATTTTTGTAGGGTGAAATAACTGACGCGTTTATGTCTTTTGCAAGGGATATAAAAACTATTATGATTCGTTAAAAGATCGGGCATACAAAATAGAATCAGACTTAGAATAAGCGTTATTATTCTAAGGAATCAAATGTGTTCAATTTATTTCGATTGTGAATTATTGAATTATAAAAAAATCTATCTTTTGACATTTTGTATAATTAATTGCCAAAAAAGTACCTACACGTAATTCGAATGAATTGATGAAAAATTTACATTTAATAGTAAGCAGGCATTCCTTGTCTTGAATATGTTACAAAGAAGGATTCAAGGACTATTCCCACTATGTAATTTAAAAAAAACATTATTTAATAAAAAAATGTATCTTACTCGTATGTCAAAAGTACGAAAGCATAAACTTCGTACTTTCGAAATTTCCTACGAAACAGCTATTTAACACATATTTACTGTAAAATAAAAAGGTTTATGTAAATATTTATGTAAATAAATTACCTGTGTAAAATCAGCCGCCATAAAAGCTTGTTCAGCCCCAATGTACCCAATGACTGGCAACAAAAGCAGCTGATACCTGTAAACAAATAAATAGAAAATATTAAAATGTCTTCAATGTAGCTGTAAATTATTTTATACCAATTGTAATTTTTAAGGAAGTTGTAATACATATCTTTTGTTTTTTTTCATAATTAATAATATTTCAAACACATATTTATACCCTTTCTATATTTTAACGGCATAAATGTAACAAGAACAGTAATCTATGGAAACATACCTATGACGCAGTTGCCGCAGCGTCACCGCCAGTAAACGCAGTCCGGATTTCCCACTAGTTGCTGCTTTACGGTCTGCTGTATACCTAAAACATTTTGCTGAAGATCAAACTTGTTATATTTTCCGACTTTTACTATTTTACATAGTCTAATAATAACTTGCTCAAAGGTAATATACAATAGTTGGAAACAAAGATTATTATTCTACTACACTTTAAGATATAGTATATATATTTTTTAGAATAAACATATATAAGAAGACTTTTTATTCGTGGCATGGAAGCCACTATGCTACTGGTTTGAGTACAAAACTGTATGTCTTAATTTATACATTTAGATGATAATTGATTGTGGCTAACGTTAAATGTATAAAGTCAAGTATACCTTACTAATATAATTCATACAATAAATACGAAACATTGGATGGATATTTGTTATTTAATCACGCCAAAACCACTGAACTAATCTAAATAAAATTATGCATTCAAAATTCGGCGCATACAAATAAAATTTTCATTACTTTGCTTCCCCACAAAATAAAAAAAGTCCTACAGATATGAGAAAGTTCTTAAATTCGCAATCACTAACTTACCTAGTTAGCGAGTCCACACCAAAAGCAACCATGAAGACCGCGCAGGCCATGCACACGAGGTAGATGCCGGCGATGAGCTGGATCTTAAGCGCAGAAGGTGGGGCTAAGTTCGTGTTTTCCTAAAAAATATATCATCATCACAACCGACTGCTTCTGGAGGAGTTAAAGATGTCTATTGGGCCTGAGTCAAGCACTGGATTAGCCAATGTCTGACACAGGTAGTGAGGCCAATGGTAATTATGCAAAAGTTATGTAACTGTAACCCGACAACGAAAATGCCAATTATTTCAAAGTCACCTTGTGTATTTGCTGTATTGTTTTAACATTTTGTCTTCTTTTATTTCATACCCCACTCGATATGGCTGCAAACTTTTTTTTTTCTAAGTACCGCAATATATTGTTGTATAGCGTTTTTTAACAAAATGTAGCCTATATTGCCCGGACTATAATAAGGAATCGATTGATACCTTATACATCAAAATCGGCTCAGTAGTTTAGCCGCAAATGTGGAACCCACATAAATAGCTAGCTAAAATCATAACCCTTCCTGTTGGCTTTGCCTTAGTCGGGTAAAAAGACGGTATTATTTCCCGTCTGCTTCTGGTTATACTCTTATAGTCGCTTCTTACGACCACCATAAAAACGAAGCAGTGAAACTTTTTTCAAAATTAGTAAAGTTATACTTTATTTGCTATTTTAGCAATTAAACTGCAATTATAATATCAGTATATAAACTTGAAAAATTATGTCTCAGGCGGGACTCGAACCCGCATCTCCTCGCATGCCGGGCGGGCGCTATACCATTAAGCCACCGAGACCCTGCGACTCAGCGCGAATTTTTGATGCATATTCTTAACGCTGTAAGCCAGCGTTGCTTCATCAAATGTTAGAAGTTTGCACCCTTAACATCTTTGCAGATGTTTGACAGTCAGTTAAGATGAAACAGCTATTTATATACTTTATTTGATATTTTAGCAATTAAATTGCAATTATAATATCAGTATATTTTAACTTGAAAAATTATGTCTGAGTCGCAGGGTCTCGGTGGCTTAATGGTATAGCGCCCGCCCGGCATGCGAGGAGATGCGGGTTCGAGTCCCGCCTGAGACATATTTTTTTAAGTTTATATACTGATATTAGTAAAGTTAGTTCTATGTCTGCAAATAGGCCCCAGGAAAATACAATTGGAACCGGTAGGTGTCGCTGGTTTGTGGGCAGGACAACGTCTGCCCCGTCCGTTAGTAAACATAAATAATAATAAGCTTCTGTACGAACATGTGAAGCGCTCCCGCTGCAGAAGTTGACACCACATGAGGCTCCGAAGTCCACCAGAGGTGCTGTGGCGTTTGATAAAGAGTCTTCAGATGTGAATGTCTCGTTTAAGGATGGCAGTGATTCTCCCAACGACGATGATAGTACTGTAGAAGAAACAATTATAAATTGGTTTTAAGCTGTTATGTTACGGGTAACAAGGAGTCAAATTATCTGGTGTACTTTCCTTATTTCGTCCAAGTACTTGTTTTATTTTAAACAAAATATTTCACAAACCATTTCATAGAATTGAGGAATTGAGGAAATGAACTATTAAAACTCTACCTCTACCTTTTTTTTTTACTGATGTTATACTAACAACGATTATTCCAATATCGAAAAGGGTAACACTGCATCAGAATCAAGCAATATTTTTCTTAAATCATCATCAGCCTATCGCAGTCCATTGCTGGACATAGGCCTCTCCAGTTGAACGTGACTAAGGTCGATTCCTCGGCTTCTCACGTCCAGCTCGGATGAGAATCCAGCTGAATATCTAGACATAAAACATGTTATGACAAAACAAACACAAGGCTGTTTAATGCTAATGTCATAAATTGGCGCACTGTTGCTGTTATTATTGCCATCGCTTCCGTTTCCTTAAACTTGGAATGTTTGCATAAATTTATAAAGCTGTCAACACTTAAGCCAACATATCAATAAAGCCGTACACGAAGCAAAGTCTTCTAAATTTTATGGAAATTTTAATAACTTAGTTTGTTTCCAAAAAATGGTTGCGATTATGACACACGCGCTTTCAATTATAAAAAATATATAAAAATTTCGATGAAGGCTAAAAATGTAATTCTAAAAACACAAGTTCATGCAAGTCAAATTCTACCACGATGGACTAAAACTCCAAATTTGATTTATTAATAAATTTACACGTTTACTATCACATTTTGTCTAAAACTTCGATTTTATACAGGATGAAATTTTGACCACTTTCCAAATTGTAATATATCAATCTACGAGACAAAAAACAAATGACGTACTTTTTCTCTTATTAGCCCAGTACAAAAATGTCAAGATAAAGCACTTAGAAAATGTCTGCCAAAAATATAAAATTTTTGATACGGCCGCCTAGCAATACTCTTTTTACGCATTGCGTGTCTCATTCATTAAATACGATACTATTCATAAGTTTTTGATTTTCCCTTTATACCTTAACAGGTCTAGGAACGTAAAAATTTAAATCTATATCGCGAAAAATATTGTCGAGTGACAACTTGTTTTACATTTTTTACTTCATAGATGGGCTCTAAATACGATACTGAACGCCTATAAAAATTTGGAAAGTAGTTAAAATTTCAACCTGTATACATACTTGACTATTTTGTCTTCGAAACCACTGATAACGACCTTATCACGACATTTCTTAGTTACGCTTTGTGCATAACAGTATTTAATATCGAAAGATGTAACACGTCAGTAAATAGCAATAACTAATTAAAGTTATTCGATAATGGGTCCTAATTGCAATGCAATCACTGGCATTACGTGACATCGATATTAAGATTCCAATCGGCTTTGTTAAGCAAGTACAATATCTGATGTGTTTTATTCCGGTCGATACATAAAATTTTCTTATGTATGTCTGTTACTAATACAATAACTACACATGGATACTAGTTAGTGTTGCCAGGTGTCCCGATTTCCGCGGGACGTCCCGATTTTCAGGGGTATGAGGACGCGTCCCGATTCGCACCTGATCGGGACACTAAATATCCCGATAAATCAACAAATTTGATAAAAATTAATAAATAAATTATTAATATTAATTATATGACACTGTATTACATCACTATGTGAAAAAGCGCTCAAAATAGCAAGCAACACATATGTCAAATCAAATAAAAGTAAAGTAAAGTACGTAACAGCCTATAATCATCCCACTATAGGGAAAAGGCCTACATCATTCCCGTCCGGGACCTTGGAGCAGGCGCCACCTTGAAAACCGATGTGTACGCCACTCTGCCACAGAGGTCGTCAAATGAATTAGCAATACGCAATAAATACAAGTAAATTTAAAAAAAACCTTGCTTTTTTATTGTCCCGATCTACAACCATAAGTCCCAATTTGTTTTACCTTCTGCCCCGATTTAAAACAATTCGTACCTGGCAACACTTATACTAGTAAACATGCAACCATTAATAGCATCGGTCGAAATAGCATCTTGATCGCAATTGCTGAAAGGCAGACTGTCCCGTACAAAAGCACTGGATGGAGATAGGCCTAATTAAGTAGTTTTAAGTGGTTATGTTCGTATCTACCACATTTGTAATTTACTAACAACGTCAACATATTATCATATTAAGATTGAGCTGTTTTTGTTATCAGTATTTAAACTTAAAAAATTATGTCTCAGGCGGGACTCAAACCCGCATCTCCGTGCATGGACATAATTTTTTAAGTTTAAATACTGATAAATGATTTTAAACTTTCGCGATTTGAACACATATTATTTATAGTATACTAACGGGTCATATCGCGTTAAATATTATGAAGGTATAAATACCTATTTATTTACCCGACGTTTCGACTGGATTGCACCAAGCCGTGGTGGATCATTGCCGTTCCTCGATGTAAAAGTGACAGTACGGGAAGATGGGCACTTAGGACACACTGTATACCGGAAGCCAACACATACTGACAGGTACCTAAACGCCTCCTCACACCACCATCCGCGACACCTACTATCTGTTGTGACGTCATTGACTAAACAGATCACAGCTGTGAGACGCCGTCAGACGCAAAAATCGGCGATAGCTGAGCATTTGCTGGAGGCAGGGACCAATCACTGGATTGAGCTACACAAGCCACAGGTACTATCCAAAGACCGGCACTATTACTCCAGGATTGTACGGGAAGCGGTAGAAATCAAAAAACATTACAACAACTTCAACCGCGAAGATGGATACCGCCTATCAACAACTTGGAACCCAGTCATCAGCAAGTTAGTAAATCCCTTCCGTTCACCTATCCAACTAGTGAATTGTACAGAGAATGCAAGGTTCTCTCGGTTCGCAAATTATTTATTTTACATACAATTTTACAAAAACATTCAGAACTTAAATATGATCCTAAACTAGAAAATAAAAGGAGGAAAAATGACATCTGTCCTAGTCACAGCTTCAAATTCAAATTTACACAAAAATTGTACTGCTTTCTTGGAGGGTACTTATACAATAAACTGAATAAAAACCTATCTTACTACTCTCTTACAAAACGAAAATGCAAAGGAATATTACAAGAGTGGTTACTTAATATTGATTATGAAACTACAGAAAATTTATTGACAGTTGTGACGTAGATAGACTATACACACTCTGGATGGATACACGCACACAGACACACTCACCTACGCTCATACACACTCACCCACACTCACAAGCACAAAAGAAGCATTAGTATAAGTACATATACTTTATAGCAAATTAATAAAGGTTCAAATTATTTATTATATTATATTAGTATACAAGGTTAAAAAACCTCTCATTTTGCCGTCGTGAAGATACTGTCAGTGTTGTGTGTCATACCGATTTCATAGCGAAAAATAAAAATAATCAAGATCAATTGGGGTAGGTGTTGAACCCCGCTCTTCGCGAAGACGTCGTTGAGCTGTCATCAGTCGGCCCGTGACCACGGCTTGGTGCAATCCAGTCGAAACGTCGGGTAAATAAATAGGTATTTATACCTTCATAATATTTAACGCGATAACGACCCATTAGTGAACTTTAAATACTGATATTATAATTGTAATTTAATTGCTAAAATATCATATGGAACTGTTTTTGTTACTTAATAATATTAATAATTTACTTATTAATAGCAAGTACTGCTTCACACATTAACTCGGCTATTTATTTCCGCTCGTAAAATCGATAGCTCATCAATTTTCCTAATGATCTTGAACTTCATAAAAGTTGTTTGTATACCTAGAACAGGTACTATGTCAAACATAAATTAGATATTGTTGCGTTAAAGTATCTAATATTTGTTACTAGAATGGTTTTTAAGGTTATGTACGCCTGTTATTGCGTTATTGCGCCTGGTACGCGAATTAATCGAATACAGTACCGTTTTGAGACCTGAAAATATGCTTACCAACTTCTACGTAGGTACCTCATATATGGTTTCAGTTTGTTATTGGTACCCTTTCCCAAACACCTTGTATAAAAACTTTTTTATGTAAAATAAGTATTCATTGCTTTATGCTGCTGGTGTAGCTCATTCATTAAACAACTAAATACTCGTAAATACCTCACATAATTTAGGTTCTAGAAAAAATATAAGAGTAATTGTTCTCTAAAGTTAATTCAACATGCTTTACCTAATCAGAAACTATTTTAATTTATATAAAAAAGTCTTACTAGCCGAAGAGACAAGGTTTCCCCAAATCTGAGCCATTTGGTAAAACATGAAGAAAAGCCCGAAGAACCGAACCACTAGCACCTCCGCCGACACCCCTGATAGTCTCGAATATGGCTCTGCCACCTGAAATTTGTTAAAAATAATGGTGATGGTGATGGTGACATAGTCACTGCTCACTACTCGACAAAGGCAGGAAAATGGTGGAGAGAAAACCATTTTCTGCTGGCTGAACTATTTTAGTCCCTCACGACACCTATATGATGAGGGATGATATGGTGGTGCTATTTTATTTTTGTACCGTCACCACGCCAAAATAATTTATATAATTTAGTTATTACCATAAAATGCAAAATATCGTATTTATCATGTTCAAAGTTTGAAAGTAAAAAAGCTTTTCTTAGAAAAGCCACCTTAAGTTTGATCATATTTGGTGTTTAGCAGTGAATCACAGTTGTTGCTTTATATTTAACTTCAAAAAGTATTGAAACCTTTCGAAGGAAGTTAATGTTAACATTATGCAATGAATTAATTAATTAAATTATTTATAACCTATCCTACACTTTGGGTTGACACGAAGGTTTATTGTAAGTTTTCAATAAAATGTATCAACGGAAATTCCGCATTAAATTACAATATTCCGTCACTCACCACAGAGAGATAAGTGCACTTCGCGCACCACAGAGGTCCTCCTCCGAAGCCGACCATCATCCCAGCTGGCACCAGAGTGTACAGCTTTGGGTAGAATTGCGCTGCTATGAAAGGCATGTACGCGATGAAAGACAGCGCCACTGCCCATTTGCAGCCGAGCCATCTAAACAAAGAGGACATACTTTATTAGATACTTTAGCAATTTAATTGCAATAAAAAATTAAATAAGAAATAAAAAATATTTTAAACACACAGAGCCATCTAGTCCCAAATTAAGCTACTATTAAGTACCTTGTCGTATGGGGTACTAGACAACCGATAAACTTACTTATATACTTTTTTTTTGTAAATACATACTTATAATACATAGAAAACACCCAGACCAGTACAAACAGATATGTTCATGCACACAAATATTTGTACTGTGCGGGGATCGAACCCGCGACCCATGACTCAGAAGCAGCGTCAACTAATCTGATCCAAATCTGATCCAAATGGTCGTCAAATATCAGGTAAAATTAAAATATCTTAATTTAAACTTGCAAAAATATGTCTCAGGCGGGACTCGAACCCGCATCTCCATGCATGCCGGGTGCGGCGGTGGCTTGATGGCTTATAGCGCCGCGCCCGGTATACATGCATGCCTGAGACATATTTTTTCTAGTTTAAATAAAGAGAAAATAATTCCAATATAATCCCCTTAATAAAATTCAAATTTCGACTGCCTTTGATGGGACTTAAACTCATAACTCACCACTTACCGGGCGACTGTTTTAACTAATGGGGGCTATCGCTAGTGAATTTGCCACTAGAGGCGCTAGTGTCGCGTGAGGTCCAATATCATTAACTTTGTACTGGTTTTAGCGGAATTTGTTGCATAAATTATAATTTCTTTAATTTACCTGCTGGAAAGTGATCTCCTTCGTAAAATATCGCAAATATGGATTATTTGGCGATTAATGTGAATGCTTTAAAAGCGGAATTAAGAAAAAGCGCAAAAATAGGCCTTAAGAGCAACTATTTCAGAAGTTAGTTTGTTGATATCAAGATAGTTATTTATAAACAATATAACCTTAATTAGATTCAAGATATAACACTTTGTTTCGGCGCCAATCGCCTTTAACATCTGTACCTCCGGACCTCATTCTACAGTGGCTCCAACTGGTGAGCAAAGAAACGGTAGTCCCCATTGAGCTATGACATTATTAAATTTGTGGCACCGAATTTATTCAATTATTTTTACGCTGTAAGCCAGTGAAGTTTCAGTATTGGCTGTGTGGCTCCAAACAGCGGGTGGTTTGTGGGTTCAAGTTTCACCTAAGACAGTCTAAATTAAGAAATTGTCCTTTCAATTTAATTACAGTAGCAATTTAATAGCTTACAAAACATTTTTAAAATAAATAGGACATTAATTAAATAGTTGCAAGTTGGTTGGAGTGTAAGTTCAGACTTCAAAAAGAAGGAAGTTGTGATTATTTTGTAAATAAGTTTATAAATTAACTTAAAAAATGAGAACGCTTATTGTTAGACAATCCAAACAACAAGCGTATAAAGTCACGGGATCAAGCTTGTAATTAAATAAAAACACTATATTTTATCAACTTTTGATTAATTTAAATGGCCGTGTGCTATTTATATCTAATTAAAACTGAACCTTGTTAAAGTACTTATTGTAGGTGTTGAAGTACAGTTCGCTTATAAATTGTATGTAGCTGACAATTAGAATCTAAGTAGCTAAAATCAATTATAGATATGAATTTGTGCTATTAATGTAATCTCTATCCAAAACATTGTGTGGTTTCCGTGGGATAGCTTCAAATTCAAAACTCTAAAGCTTTAGCATAGTTATAAGGTAAGTCTCACGTTTCAAGAAAAGTAGGTTTATAAAGACCCAATCAATTCCTTATCATAAGTTTTCACGTGAACTGTCATTTGCGCACTGCACCTTGAAATATAATTCCGATTTAAAATGTTATCAACAGACCTTAGAAGCAATCTACAACGACGCCGATAGTCGTCGTGACCAGCGGTGTGGTTGAGGTCATCAGAATGGAGCTGCATAAACTGCATTTGATTGAAATATTATGTACTCATTGTCAATAACAAAACAATCAATAAATAAATGAACGCTGCAACTAAATAATTCTCATTAGGATTGACCAGTGGTAGATTTTGGTTTGAAGTGGCTCGACCCGGGTGAGAAAGAATGTTGACGGAATTCGATTCGTCATGGGAGGACTGGAGGAGATGCTTTTGGGAGGGGGCATTAGCTCACTCTCTCTCTCGTATTTTTTTCTTTTGGTATAGCCCAGTAAAAAAATGTTTAGATAAAGCACTTTAAAAATGTACGCCAAATATTAACTAACTAACCTAAAATTTTTACTTTATAAATGGGCTCTAAATAAGATACTGAACGCATGTAAAAAAAAATAAGGTGATGAAAAAGTCATCTGTATAAGATATCAAATGGCTGATGACAAGAAAGTGATACGCATTGTCAGTTTCATAACGCTTTTACTAACAAGCAGGCAGTAAAATATTCGATATTACCTATTAGATATAAACATTAAAATAAAAGAATCCATGTTTGACTGCTAAGACTCAAGAGGGATAAATGTTGACATTGTATAGATAATATTTTATAATCATGTATGCCTAGTAATAATATTATAATTTGCAATTCTGGAAACATAATGTAAGTTAGTATAATTAATTAAAATTCAATGTTATTTGTAAGTATTTCGACACCTACAAATAACGGCAGAATATGTGGAACTGATACCTGAATTTGTAACCATTTTGTAACCATATTCTTGGAAATAAAAGTTATCTTATCTTATCTTATCAATAAGTGAGAAGTACGCCGACATCAATTTAGACTGAATTTCATAGGTTAGCTCATAGAATGATACCAAAACGCTTAACTTACTTGATCACCACAGCAGGCAGTAAGATATTCGATATTATCAGTGAGAAGTATATCGCAGCTAGAGTGAATGCGCCTGCGCCAGCGTCACTGTTGACGGAACTCTGCAGGTTAGCCGCTCCATGGAACGCCGTGAACTGCACCATGAACGCGAAGCCGAGAACCAAGATGTTCCGGTTAATGCGGATTTTCTCACTACTGCCAAAGACCACTGAATCCGCCATTTTTGTTCTAAAAATTGAATGGGGAGGATAATTATTTTTAAGAGCTTAGTAACTCGGTGCAACTGTAACGTGTAGAATAAAATTTAATAATAACTAAAATGAGCTGAGAGATCGTTTGATTCTTGACCATCATCAATATTTGCACAGAATTTATAATAGTATTGTAACCTCCGTTTCAAAGATTAATACTGTAAGAATCTAAACTTCATGTAAGTATTATAGCCAACATTTGTTTTCTTATTTATTATCTAAATGGGGTATAGTCTATAAAAAAGAAATAAGCAACCTAGACCGCAATGGACAAAGATAATCAGGAGACTGTGTTTAATTAACTGAAAGAAACATGAAGACGTTTTCTGAATAAATTGATACTTACAAACGGTTTTATTATATAAGAGTGCTAAGTTTCGAAACATCGACCTAAATGTATTTAACTGTATCGATAAAAAATAAGCAAAGGACTGCAAAATGCTCAAAGCAACAACTTTTTCTATGTTTAGCTGCTTTGAAATGAGTGAGATAGATAAATGGTGTTATTGTGTTCACAAATGCAGATGTAGCAAAGACATAAATTAAAAAAATTATTTTGATAATAAATATTTTCATACAAAATAGTTCCCAAATTAAGTTAAAATAGTTTTTTTTTAAATACTAATATCAAAATATGCTCATGCTAATAAAAGCTGGTTTTATTGGCTTGCAATACCAATTAGCTAATACCCTGTAAAGGTGATTTATCGTTATCTTTTCGATTGCTAAACATAGGAAAAAGTTGTTGCTTTGAGCATTTTGCAGTCCTTTGCTTATTTTGTGTTTGTATACATATGTCAAATAATATGTATGTCTGTAGCACTTCCACTCGAGCAGCAATCTATTTTTTTTAAATGTTGAGATTTTAAACTTTGATACTGTGAACTATTGACATTCTGAAGTGTTGAGATTTTGAATCGTTGGCCTTACGGTGTTGATGTTTTAAATGTCGACATTATAACTGTTGACATTCAGTATCAAACCCCAATGATACTCTTAATCGAGAATGCACTTAAGTTCTCACCTACAAACGACCTTATTTTTTTTTTTGCAAAAAAACGAAAATAGTTATCTACATTATAAAAACTGTCATCAACGTGCGTTAATTTTAGAAGCGGAAACAAAGTTGTACCCTTCTCCTATTGGTATTCAAGGACTTATCGCGATTGTGACGGAAACCTGTTCAATCTAGTCATTTTGCTTTAATTGTTTGTAATTCATCTCAAGTACTACAATATTTAATAAAATTAAATATGTATTTAAGTTTAACGTTGAAATTTGTTGGTATACATTTATTAATAAGAAGATATAATATACGTACATAGTCATCACAAAACTTTAAAAATATACGCTCAATAAGTAATTTTCTCAATATTTTAATGCCTTATTTGAAACCAATTGTTTTATTCAATTGTTTTTCAAATGTTTCATTACATGCAACTTAATTATGTCATTTACAAAAATAACATTATAGTGGTTTATAGTATCCATTTCATTATTAATATATCCAAGTTACATATTTTTGTCCACTTTTACATTCCACTTTTATACCCACACACTGGGCGCTTATTAGGGTTTCGTGCCTTAAAAGTAATCGAATAACCCTAATATGATCAATCGATTGTTCCTTCGTCAGTCCGTCTGTCTGTCAAGGCAGTCTCGCAAGTATGGCAGGCAAAAATTTAAGTCATATTAATAACTAATATGTACAGGCCCTTGAAGCACCTGTCCCTCAAAGAAATCAAACTTCAAAGACGATAACTACGATTGTTTATGCCGCATAGAACCTAGACCGCAATGGACAACACCGCATAGAACGTATATTTCGACACTCGCAGTAGAATCAAAATTTTTATTGTATTTTCTGATGTATTTCTGACTTTCAAGTTTTGCGAGTAATGCCGCCTTATACAAGTAAAAAAACTAAACAGTTGTAATTAAATCATAAAACATTTCGGTAAAACTCGAAAAAATACCAGATTTGGCTGGTTAGGTAGGGAGAGAAACACGAGTAGTGAAGGTTAGTGTATACGTACGTCCGAAAGGGGTCCCTTAAACCTACACCGTACCACAAGTGCCTTAATCTATTCTGAGTTTCTCATTCCATTAAGGAATTTGTCTAACATACCTACAAAAATATGCACGGAACCCTCGTTGGGTGGATCCCACTCGGACTTAACCAGTTTTAAGGTATAGAATACAAATTCATCTAATTTACTTTATTTGATATTTTAGCAACTTAATTGCACTTATAATATCAGTATATAAACTTGAAAAATTTTGCCTCAGGCAGGACTCGAACCCGCATCTCCTCGCATGCCGGGCGGGCGCCATATAATTAAGTTGCTAAAAAATATCAAATAAAGTATATAAATGGCTGTTTCATCTTAACTGACTGTTAAACATCTGCAAAGATGTTTCTTTTCGGGTGTTAAGGGTGCAAACTCCTAACATTTGTGGAAGCAACGCTGGCTCACAGCGTATGCTTGAAAAATTCGCGCCGTGTCGCAGTGTCTCGGTGGCCTAATGGTATGGCGCCCGCCCGGCATGCGAGGAGATGCGGGTTCGAGTCCCGCCTGAGGCAAAATTTTTCAAGTTCATCTAATTTCTTTACTTCAAAATTTGTACATTACAGATGAAACAACTTTTGATGGAAAATAAATAAACTTGGATTATCCTATTTTATTCATGAGTTGAAAATTACATTACTACCTATTATTCCCTAACACCTAACGCACATAAAATTAGATTCAATTGTGTAACAGCTGTTTTATCAAGCTAAGAGGTTGATTTACAAAAATGGTCTAATTATCTAGTGTGGGAAAAGAAGTAACTAGGTGAATTATCGTACTATTATATCAGTACATAAACTTAAAAAAAATATTCTAAGTCTGTACTCGAACCCGCATTTCCTCGCATACCGGGCGCGGCGCTTTACCATTTACCCACCGAGACACTACGTCACAGGCGTAAATTTGCAAGCATATTCTTATCGCTGTAAGCCAGCGTTGTTTTTAAGGTGAAACTGAATTAAGTTAAGAAGTTTAATATGTCTTATTATGAAAGTAATAAGTTTAATATGCCTACATCGCCTTTCTAACAATTTTCCATGTTCTGTGGTCACACCTCACCCTTGTATTACATGACTGAGAATCGAACCTGGGATCCTTCCAGATCCGTGCTAATTTAGAAAAGATCTTTCCGGGAATTGAACCAAGAATCCTCGCCTAGTAAGCGGGTTACTGCGCCTCTACACTAACCGGGGTCGTCTATTATAACATAAAACATAACAAGTACTTAATTTGACGTCATATTTATATTTAAAAGAGATCTCAGTTAGATTTTTAGTTTGATTTCTATCATATTAACTCTTTATTTAATTTATACTATCATTGTCAGTCTGTCCTCTACAGTAATTTTATAAAGAGGAAATATTTGTATTTTTGTGTGTCTGTACGTTTGTAATGAATAAACTCAAAAACTACTGGGCCGATTTCAAAAATTCTTTCACCGCTGGTAAGCTGCATTCACCCTGAGTGACATAGGCTATATTTATTGCTAGAAAAGATTAGGGATCCTTACTAAAACTTAATGGGTCCACCCGTGCGAAGCCGGGACGGGCTAGTTAATAATATAATAGGATTCTGGTGTTCACAACCGAAACAAACTGAGGCTTCACATAATACATTATTGTGTTTTGATACTAACAGGCCATTGCTATTCTGTGTTGGATGTTGTTTCTGTTATTACGTAATACCTACTCATTATTTTGTCTACATACGCTTCATGTATCCCAAAAAGAGTGTACCAAACTTAAAGGTAAGATAGATTATTTTATGGCAAGATGTTTTTTTAATATAATAACAATAATTATTAGTTTTTTTTCGTTAGTGTTGCCATTTGTGGTAAATTTCGACAAACTGTAAGAAATTACCTACAAAAAAAATGCTTTATTTTCTGGGTTGAAAATGAGATAGAATTTTTAAGTAGTACGCTCATGTATGTACATACGCTTTATGTATCCCAAAAAGAGAGTACCAAACTTAAAGGTAAGATAGATTATTTTATGGCAAGATGTTTTTTATTTTCCTATTTAGATCATTTAATATCTTGTACTTCAAATATAGAGGAATAAGTACTGTAAGAGTATGACAGACAGAGTATGAGAGACGAATAGCTCTAACTATTACTAATACGTCTTATACTTTGAGGTTGAGGCGGAAAAACGTCCTCCCCAAATGAGCGCCCACCAGTAAATGTGGGTGCTCTTTCAACTTAGTAGTATTGAACTTTATGTGATATATGTAAGATTGAACTTCCATTAAAGCAGGATATGAAACTTGACAACAGTTTTCTAGTTTCTTTTTCGGATATTATAAGTGTAATTTTTTAAATTATGTATAAAACTTTTAATTTCAGTGATATTAAGTGTCATTATAAACAAAATGCTCATTTATACTTTTATAGTCATTATAGTAAAGTAAGTTTTTGAATTACGAACACAAACTATGTTCCATTCATGGTCATGTCGGAGCAGTACCAAAATATCGGACACTCATGATAATAAGGTGCAAGGTACTATTCCAAAAAAAGGTCAGTGCTGTAGCTAATCAACAAATTAGAACACACTCGCTGTAGCCATAATAAGTCTCCGTGCCTTGGATCGACTGTCGATAAACAAACCTTTAGCCAATTTAAAACAGAATTCCTGAACTAAAACTTTTAAAAGGTTAGACAGGCGATGTAGACGGGTCAGGCGCACCTCAGAGGTTATGAGCAAATGCTTGTAATTAAGCCCTGTGATTGGTTTCTTTTGACGTCGTAACCAATAGGGTCGCTCGACATCAAAAGAATTCGCTTGATTGTCGTTCTTTGAACTCGTTTATGTGTATATAGTGGGGCGCAAGCGGCGACATGTCGGTTCTCATACAAATGGCGCATAAGCCTTTCTTTTCTTACCTTTTTCGACTGCCTGAGGTGGGTTTCGAACCCAAAACCTTTCCGTTTACTGGGTTACTACTTTAACCGTAAACCGAAATCCCTATAGGATGATTGGGTAATTAAGTTAAAAATGTATCTTGTCCAGTCTACAGTTTTGCTTATCATTGTTTATGCTTAATACGTTATCCAGACGAATACCAAAACAGACTACTGTATCTGTTTGACATACGCCTGGTATACGTCGCAACGACTTGGTTCAAACACCACTCAATGAATTGGACTCCGGAAACATCAAACAAGCTCCTATAGATTATCTTTATTGAAACATGTTCCATCTAATCTCCTGCCGTCATCCATGCTTCCAGTGTCCCTCTCAGTGATCATCATCATATCATATACATATCGTGTTGTATTTTTAGTAAACTTTCAGTAAAAGTTTACTAAAAATACAACACGATAAAGTTTACTAAAAATACTATACTAGTACATAGTACGTAACTATGAAGTTCAATAAGTATCCAGCTTATAATTTCTATGTTTTTACAACAATATATGCATATCAGTATGTAAACTTGAAAAATTATGTCTCAGGTGGGACTCGAACCCGTATCTTCATACAAACCGGGCGCGGCGCTATACGATTTAAGGAGTTTGCAGCACTCTTAATTCTAATAAGTAGAAATAACTTAGTTTCTACTTTGTCGTCTAATGTTACATTTCTGTCTGCTTTAATGGTCGACTAATAGATAATACACCATAGCATTTAGTCCACATTTTGTCATTTTTCTATTGCGTCTGCACAAACATGTTAAAATAAATAAATTATTATGTATAAACTATTATTATTATACATATATTGAAAAAAATATTCTCAGGTCAAAATCGAACCTATACCTATATTCTCTAAATAGATTTTCTGTACTCAAAAGATAACATCAAAAAATCTATTTCCAATGTAAAATAATAAATAGTTTAGTTCGTTCCATTGAAAATTAATATCTTAAAAGATTATTATTTTATCGATACAATCAATCGTTATCCCACATCCAAACACGTTAACCTTCTAGCATTTGTTATAACAACGTTTATGAACGGAGCTAATAGAATCTGCATTAAGCAAAATAAAAAAAGAAGTTTTATGTGTGATGATGTTATTCAAGTAACTGGTGAATCCAACAACTTACCAAAATATCTTCAAGGTGCTCCAAATTTCAATATATTTAATATGTTATTGTAACTTTTTCCACTTTTTCCTTTTCATCAATTAGTAGACAAAATCTCTAACAGTATTTAATTTTTTTTCTGCTCGTAGAGTACCTTACGCACTGACAAAATTATCTGTCTCTGGCAAATTAATAAAATGTAATTTGGAAATAAATCATTGCATTAATTAAAAGGTCATTAACGCTCTAATGACTTTTAAAATTGTTAATGTATTTGTCACACAGATATTTTTTATAAATATTTACGGTAACGTACACACGGTAACCCTGTTACCATAACCGACGAACTATGAATGGCAGAGGTCTAGTTTCTGTGGGTGTCCTGAGCGGCGCCGGCGCACGTGTCCACTATTCTTACAAACAGGCTCGATTGTACTTACATTATGAATAAATCCGGTTCCACAAACCTGACCAGTTAGCCAAATCAACTAAATATTAAATAAGTGACGTAGTTCGCTGTACCAAACAAACAAATATAATTTGGATGGATGTTTGTTGATTAGGAACGATGTTCAATATTAAAAGATGCTGCAGCTCTGCGTTGTGGTAGTGCTCCTTTAGTTGCCTCTTACTATTTTCATGACTAGAAGAGGTAGTGATATTCGAGTTAAAACTGGCACCACATGGTTCACTTATTTTCATTCAAATTCAAATATTTAATATTTTGGGTACAGTCATAAAACAACAAATAAAGGAAAAATCATGATAAGAATATGTAGATGAACACAATGAAAATGTCCCTAAAATATTTTTTCGGTCCAAAAGGAAAGACAAGGTTCATAAGGGAACTACTAGAGCTATGTGCTGCCCCCAATTGATTTAATTTTATTACTTCTAAACAAAATCAATTCTCAAAAAACTAGAACAGTATCATTTTAGCAAATTATTTGAATCACTGTTAACTGCTTTTCATTCTGGCATTCTTTCGTATTGTGCATTATTGCTAAAAGTGGCTGCTTTTGGTGTTAGCGACAAATAAACACATGACTTTATAAACAATTAAATGAAAACTTTACTTTTTATTTAAATGTGTATATGAAATACCTTTATTGGGTAACGACTACCCAATGGAGGTAACTTCATTGACCATATGTTTCGATAGAGTCTCCACTATGCGAAGTAGGTGCAATGTCTAAGTAAGTCTAAAACAGAAGTGATAAAGCGTTTCCACAATGGTACAGTTAAAAATAAATGTCCACAATCAACCAATACGATTAGTTTGAGTTTTATTGAGTTAACTAAGCCAAGGCACCTGTGAATTATGCCAGTCTTTATAACTATACGTTTGAGGTAGGTACGTATGTTTTAAATGGTTTGACCAATAACTAAAATGACGTTGAGTGAAGTCATAAACAGTTCTCGTTTACAACTATGCTGTGATTTGATTTTCAATGTGTGTCAAGTAAAAATAATAAACTAGATGATATAAGAATGCATCGTCAATGATTAATGTGAATTATTATAACATGTGTTGTTCAGTGAGGAAACATTATATTGTACAGGTCCTGAACGTAACTTAAATGTGTTACCATTGTCCTAACAACATATTATTTTATTATGTTATTCATTGGAAACTCGAGAACGGCTTGACCAATTAGTCTAATTTTATTTTCATATTTTCGTTAAATTAGAAGGAAAGTAAATATTGCGAGGGAAATAGTAAAAACAACACTTGTCATTTTTAGGGTTCCGTACCCAAAGGGTAAAAACGGGACCCTATTTTAGTATTAGACTTCGCTGTCTGTCCGTCTGTCCGTCGCTCTGTCACCAGGCTGTATCTCAAGAGCCGCGATAGCAAAACAAAATTTTCACAAATTATGTATTTATGTTACCGCAATAACAACAAATACTAAAAACAAAATACAATAAATATTTAAGGGGCTCCCATACAGCAAACGCGATTTTTTTTCCCTTTCCTGCTCAATATTAATAATGGCAACAGGTAGGCACTTGAAATATTCAAAAAACGATCAGTTGTATTTTAACTTTAATAATAAATAAATGTGGACAACACATAATAAATAATAAAATTAAAATAAAATTTATATTTAAGGGGGGCTCCCATACAAAAAACGCTAATTTTTGCCTATTTTTGCCCGATATCAATAAATGGTAAAGGTAGGCACTACATTAACTAAATTAATTTAGGTACCTACTGTTGTTTACCTAGTCAATGGTACGGAACCCTTCGAGAGCGAGTCCGACTCGCACTTGGCCGATTTTTTATACAAACTTTTAACAACACGTAGTCTGTTACGATAGCCAGTTGAGTATAATAAATGAATAAATGTAAATGTGGACAACATCACATACATTGTTCTGACCCCAATTTGAATAACTATTTAAAGCATTCGTATTTTGGAAACCAGAGACAACGAAGGTACCACAAACACCCAGACCCGAGAAAATGTAGAAAAGCTCATTTTTTCTACATTGACTTGTCCGGGAATCGAACCCGGGACCTCGGAGCAGGCGACACCTTGAAAACCGGTGTGTACGCCACTCCGCCACGGTGGTCGTATAATATTAGAACGTGTGAAATAACTAAATTCAGTAACTAGACTTGCCCTCCTAAACAAGAAATCTACTGCAAAATTTTATTTCAAGTACACATTTCGAAGTCATTTCAATGACTAACCTCTTTTTGGCTCTAAAGAATCTTTGTTTCTCTTCACCACCTGTATTATTTTTGCTTGGTCTATGGCGGACTGGTAGAAAATGTTTACTAATGAAGTCCTATTTCCATATAAACTTAACTAGATAAGGTCCTAACGTACAGACAACAGCACGTCAACCTACCCCAAAACGTCAAATTTTCTCAATTGATATTGATCTCTACTTGTTGGACTTAAAGTTAAAAATCTATTCAATGACCTTTGATTTTTGAGGTAGGTTGACCTGCCGTTGTCTGTACATTTATAAAACTTATTTATTTTAAATTCTCTTATTTTACAAACAGTAATTTCTGCCTTTATGGACTGTTTGGCACTATGCAAGGAACGTTACAGTATTATTAAATGTTTTTGCTAATAATTAAGTAAAAAATTCTACAAATATGGATTAAAAAAACTAGGCTTCGTTTTCTAGAACAAAATAAATTTTATGATCATATAAAATATGTATTAGATAAATCCATCTAAACAATATTAATACATGGAAAATTATACTAGTTAAAAATTATAAAAAAAAAATTGTATAAGTACTAAAAAGTTTTTCACTACTTTTGTGTTGATTTTAAATAAAATTAATAATTCGTTTGTGCGTCACATCAAGTGCTTTCGTCGCGAATATCAATTTAGCATCTTGTTCTGCGCTCTGAACAGTCAACTCTAACTTAAAATTTAATTAATAATGTAGGTATATAAAATATGGTCAAAAATACATAATAATAATTATGTATAAGCAGTTTAATGAAATTGAAAAGTGGGTCTTGTCATTATTTTTATTATTGTCTCTTAAATATCTATTCTGACATAATTAACATAATATGACGTATTCGTTTTGGCGAATACATTCAAATTTCTTCTTGTTTAACAGATTATTATTCTTAACATGATAATCATACTTTTTATTACTCAAGAGTTTCAAAACATTAACTCAGAAGTTCTTACAGTTATTTCAAACAATGATTTTTATCTATGAAAGTATTGACATCATCAGTTATGAATTAAAAAGCTTTTTAAAATTAAAAATATACTGCTTTTTTCACAAAAAGAAGATAATGACAGCGCTTGTAAATATGTAGCGTACCTACTAAAAGTTACTCTACTAAAAACTTATTTACCTATTCACAAAAATCACAGAATATTTCTTAACGAATATACAACATTTAAATCGTTATCTGGACGGGCCACGCAAGAGCTTTGCCCTCTATCTAGGCACTACAAAAAATGATCTTCCATCAATACAAACCAAAAAAAAATTGTTACACGTCTATTCTTATTCGGAAAACGTCTGATAATTTTGCAAGGCACAAAAAATAACTACATTGAAACATGTCATAAAGAATTGATTGTTATATAAATATATACCAAATCTGGTTCACCACAACAATTTTCCCTCTGCAACTCAATCTTGACTGAGCTGATTGGCTGTTGAGTAAGGAAAATAATTTAATTGATTGGGTTTTTTACCTTATTGAAGTATATTTGAGGATGGATCTTCTTTTTCACTTATCCTATAGCCCTCGCTAGCATTTTTCACTGAATTTTAAGGAACTGTTGTCACCACGAAAAATATTCTTAGATTGTTGATAATTGTTGCCATAAGTTGTTTTTATAAACCTGGTGGAACATTTTATTCTAATACCTAGGCAGTAAAATATGTTCAATATTTGTACGCTGCATAATAGCATATTTTGGTCACATAAACATACCCAAAATATTACAAATAAATATTTTGATTTGATTTGATTTGATTTGAGGAGAATGCTCATGGAATGCGGGTCCAGTAGAGACAATACATTAATAATACTCAAGCATTAACTATCATTCCACGCTCCTAAACGCGGCATTATCGAATCCTTTATCACAACACAGCTCCCTGCTTGTCATTTCCAACTCTTTCTTTCCTCTTCCCTCTTTGTACTCCACAGTGAAGTACATGGAGACTCCGATAAGCATCATCGCGAACATGAGGTATGTCTTCTCGCTGATCCTCAGGTAGGGGGAGATGACATAGGCGATGATGTACCCGACGGATTCCCACAGCCTGAAGTTGGCGAAAGCGGCCTCTTCTCTGCCGTGGAAGAGGATTCCGTAGTATGCTAAAAGGAAGGAAGAAATATTATTATAATTTTGCAATGTTTTAGGTTTTGCTTCACTTATCCTCGCCGGTCTGCCTAGATTTAGTCGAACCTAAGTTCTTACGCGAATCACGTCGGGGTCACCAATGTACGTATTGGTCGTTTATGAGTGTACTGTATGGCGGACAAATCTTAGAGTTCAAATAAAACAAATTATTCCGGAAAGATTGTCTATTGCGTGATTACAAATAGTTACAATGGTGGTCACATAATTAAAGACACCCTTTATGTTGACCACGTACAACTAAATTAATTATATTTAGATACACAACATTGGTATCAATTCCATTTTAATTGTTATTTTACGTACACTGACGTTTTATTTTAAAAATGAGAATAGTTTAGTAGTTAAATTAGCAATAGTTTAGTAGTAATTCCTTTTTCAAATATAACAAAAACTTTTTTGATACATTTTCCCCTGGTCATCTAATTAAAGACAGTGCTTATAACATGTTTTAAATTGAAAATAAAATTACAAGTAGCACTTTTATTTATTCCCTTATGATGCGAATTTTCATAACAAGCAACAAATAGCTCAGTTTAAACTTTGCTTTAATTCTGATTGTGAAATTTAAATTGAATTAGTATGGGAAAAGCAAAAGTTGAGATCCTTCTACAAGAAATATATTTTTAATTTTTATTATAATGGTTGGTCATACAGGAAAATTCCAGATTACTTGCAATACTATTATAATATGGTTATGAACGTTATCCGGCAATTTAAGAATAATAATGCTACAAAAAATATGCCTAGGAAACCTAGACCGAGAAAAACAATCTCGTGAAAAGTCTCAAGAATAACATTGTTGGCTATAAAAGCCCGTTTCAAAAGATCCTGAAGTTATTCGTTTAGAAGCATTTGGTGCAGAGGGGTCTAGAGGAGTGCCTGCAAGAACGGTTAGAAGGTAATTATGTGAGGCAAACTTATTTGAAAATGTTTTCGTAAGGTCAACCTTTGAACAAAGAAAATATCAGAGCAAGATTACAACTTTAAAAAACAACTGGACGACGACAGTGGACAAATGACCTGTTTTTTCGACGAAACTAAAATTAACACGGTAAACTTTGATAAAAAATTAGGTATAAGAAAAATAAATGAATCCAAAATACACAAAGTAAGTAAACCATCAAACTTGAAAGAGGTAATATCCAAGTACGGGGATGTTTATCTAACCACGGTGGTGGGATCTAATAAAGATATAGAAGGTAACCTGGATAAATTACAAT
Organism: Anania crocealis; assembly: GCA_949315895.1. Classification (NCBI taxonomy): domain Eukaryota; kingdom Metazoa; phylum Arthropoda; class Insecta; order Lepidoptera; family Crambidae; genus Anania; species Anania crocealis. The sequence continues at coordinate 17,148,689 of OX438859.1, read as the reverse complement.
GTAAGAATATTTTAGGAGAAACCGTGCTAATAAATGCCAGTTCATGGTAAACCATTGATATGGACGTTTCAACATGATAATAATGGTAGGTATACTTCAGCAGTCATCAAATAATTTCTAAGGAGACAATTATAATACGCAGTTTTAAATTGGCCACCGTACAGTCCCGACATTAACCCGATTGGAAAGTGGTTTCATGTTAAGAAAATCAACTTTACATGGCATTTAAAAGGGCATGGAAGCCGATTTAGATTGAAAACTGCATGAATAGTTTGATAGTTTCAATAACTAGGCGGTGTCATGTTGTCACTGCTGCTAAAACACTGCGACCAAATTATAATAAAATGGTTTTATGTTTTAATTACACATCTAAAATTAATTAGAGTCAACTTCGTTTCAATATTTTCAATGTTTAATTTGTGTGTCTTTGATTAGTTGGCCAAGTGTTTGTATTATTTCATACTGCCTGCAAAAAAGTTAAACTTCATAAATATTAAAAATACGACATGTGGTCCCTTTCTTTACACGATAACCCTAAGAATTATTAAATTAATATAGCAAGCTTCTATTGCGTTAAAATAAAAAAATATAGGGTACTTTGGAAAAATAATATCCTCTAAGTGTCTTTAATTATATGTCCACCACTGTATATTAATTTTGATTCGCATTAAATAGGCAGAGATGAAAATTACCGGCGAGGGCACGTGCAGGAATACATCTAATTGATGCGGCTAGGAATCGCTGCTACGGTTGCTACCACAGATCATTCCATGTTCTGTGGTTGCTACGGCTACGAAATAATTTGAAAAATAATTTGGGTTCTACAGAGCTTTAACAATAGCAAGGGAAATAAAAACTTACCGTTTAGCTGTACAAGCCACACCGAGTCGCAGAGGCCCCAGAGTATCGCGATGATGTAAAGGACATAGCTCTGTCCTTCTTGGGGCCTCCACACCAGAAACGTGATGAAGAGTGCAGCGTGCACTACAGTTGCACAGCACATCAGAGGAACGCGACCTGTTATCTAAAAAAAGACACTTAAATTATGTCCAAACATTAATGACATTATACATAGAGCTGTTTACTGTTCTGACTTGCTAACAAAATATTGTTGTAAAGTCAAAACTAAGAATAATAATAATAATAATAATATCCCCGCAGGGCAGCTTGTGGCGAGCTGTTGGGCAGTAGCGACCCCACGAACCTGATTGCTCCCGGGAGTATCCCTGTTCCTCACCTCTGGCTTGCCTTCATTGGTTGGCCGGAGTGAACACTGACGAGGAACATATCTCCCACCTCTTGCTTGCCTTCATTGGCCGGTTTGAGTGGAGAGTCGCTAGAGCATAAATGCTCGGAGGAAGGAAGTATTACACTAAGATGCTTGTAGGGATCTTAAACGGATTACCGGGATTGTCCTGAGAGCCGTGTAATACCTCTCCACTCCTCAAGCACCTCAGGCTATGTTGCCCCCTTGTCGCTACGTAAATATGTGCTAGCGGCCGTTTTCAGGGGCCCATTAAACGAGTGTGCGAGTCACCCCCTGCCATTTTATCCATGTGAGTAACATAGGTCAGGCAGGGGCCATAGTCCTTCCATAGTCCCAGTTACCCAGTCCACTAGCACCGAAACCCATAGCCCAGTATCCTTTGTATCCACTTTCTACAATAGTCCTGCACTGACCGGGGGTTATCCTTGGGTGTACTTGTATAGTGCGCACAGGGATAATCGTCGGTTGGTGTCACATTACATCATTTAGATAAATGTTGTCTAACGGGCCTCTGCGAGTTGGCTTCGGCCCCTCGTACGCCTTCCAAATGTCCGGGACTCCATAGTCCCGTGATCGGAAACAGACCAACATAATAATAATATTTTTAGAACATTCCACACAGAGCCATCTAGTCCCAAATTAAGCTACTATTAAGTACCCTGTCGTATGGGGTACTAGACAACCGATAAACTTACTTATATACTTTTTTTTGTAAATACATACTTATAATACATAGAAAACACCCAGACCAGTACAAACAGACATGTTCATGCACACAAATATTTGTACTGTGCGGGGATGGAACCCGCGACCCATGGCTCAGAAGCAGAAGAAGAATAACAAACAAGTATTTGCATTACACTCCGTGCTTTTTGAACCACCTGAAAAACGAAGCCCACGTTATGTGACCATTATGTATAACATCGTGGCAGTGTTATTTATTTTATCTATAAAAAATCTATTTGAGACATATTAAATATTGATTCAGAATTTTAATTTTAAAACACGCTGTGCCGCGCTTGGACGCTTGGATTTCGTTGCTGCAGGGTCCCAGGAGAATGAACCTTACCGTCGTGTTTCAAAATGAATAGCTGAATCAATATTTAATATCTTTATATATAAAAATTACGTGTCACGTTGTTTGTCCGCGATGGACTCCTAAACTACGTAACCGATTTTAATCAAATTTGCACACCGTGTGCAGTTTGATCCAACTCGAAAGATAGGATAGCTTACATCTCAATTTATAATCGCAATATTATTTTATTGCAAATTTTCCATGTAACATGGTAGGGTAAACGCCATATTTGATGCCAATGACATTGTTTGTGTGACGTCTTACGTCAAAATCCAATTATATTATTCTGAGGGGATACGAAGTTCGCGGGGTAAGCTACTTTATATACAGGGTGAAATTTTAACCACCTTCCAAATTTGAATATATCAATCTACGAGACAAAAAATAAATGACGTATTTTTTCTTTTGGTATAGCCCAGTACAAAAATGTCAGGATAAAGCACTTAGAAAATGTCTGCCAAAAATCTAAAATTTTTGATACGGCCGCCTAGCAACACTTTTTTTACGCAATGCACATCACATTCATTCATTACGATACTAATCATAAGTTTTTGATTTTCCCTTTATACCAAAACAGGCCTAAAACTGTAAAAATTGAAAACATTATTGCGAAAAATATTTTCTGGTGAAAACTTGATTTACACTTTTTACTTATTAAATGAGATACTGAACGCCTACACAAATTTTGGAAAGTGGTTAAAATTTCATCCTGTATAATTATATGTATTGATAAAAAGATAAAAATAACACTGCTAGATGATACATAATGGTTGCAACGTGGGCTTCGTTTTTCTGGTGGTTGCACAGTGTATATTTTGCCCAACTACTTAAAAGGTTTACTTTTTGATAATTGTTATAGAATAGTAAAATAGTATATTGCTCATAAATAGTAATTAAACCCCTTAACCCCCAGGAGGCACGCGCGTGCCGCGATAACAATTGATTTCAATTGTGTCTGGAATAACTCACGATCGAGGGATTAAGCTTTATTTTTGTAAAGCAAAACTGCATAATTCATCTGTCAAAGACTCTTAAAAACATCGTTCATTATCGTTATCGTTAACTCATGTCATGTGTATAAGAAGGACCTATCTCGTAGTTATGGAATTTATTACTTACTCATAACATAGGGAAAGTAATGCTCATAATTAACAAACTTTTACATACCTACTTTGTTTGAGTTACCTTAGCAATATATCCAGTGATAATACAGCCAATGGCGTCCGCCACCCCCATGGTCATCATCACGAATCCCACCGTCCCGGTGCCCACGGCGCACGAAACGAACGCCTATTTAAAACACAATAGAGTTTTCAACACTTTGCGTAACACATTTACATTTTGAAGTAAGGAATAAAGTGTTTTTAATAATCCTTTACTGAAATTTCATTATTTGACATCTTTTTCCCAAAAATAGTGTAACAATTTAACAAGAAGGATCTGCATTGTTGAAAATTTATATTTGAATAACAATAATTAAATCAACGTACGAGTCTTAATCTTAGAACAAAATGATCACCTTTTGATTCTTTATAAGGTAGGTACAATATGTTTAAGGTTTCATTCATTGTCGACATAAAGTTTGTGTCCAAACGAGCTGCCGAAAAGGGTTAATTCGCCTTGAATTTCTAGATAGGTACGTAATCGTATAGATAGTTGCCTGTTTTTTAAGCTCTATTTAATTTCCCATTATTCTATTTTGTTTTTTTAAGTCTTCTGTTTTTTTCATGTCCCTAACATTTTTGATCCTCAGTTTAGGCCATAGACTTTATAAATATAAACTTTGTCTATGGTTTAGGCACTGATGTTTTTGCTATTTTTAGTCACGAGGCGCTTAACGTAGTTATTTTTAGCAAATATCGTATCTATGTTTCATAACAAACGGCATTTTATGAAGTGTTGTCCCCTATTAAGGCAAATACTTTTAGTAATGCAGTAAATTGAGACATACACCTGAGTAGATTACTAAGCTATGTATGTAAGGTCTCGTGTGGTATCGGACAAATAGAAGACCAGCACCACCTCGCCTCTTTATATGGGTTTCGTAAGAGACGACTAGTAGAAGTTATGTATTTTTAAATGTTACTTCTATAGATCAATAATGAAAATATTAAAGTTAATACTGACCGCATTAAAATCAGCGCCAAAGAACGCCTGCTGGAATCCAACAAAGATATTGAGCAGGACCAACATTAGTTGGTAGGGCTCTACCATCAGCTTCAGCGTTACTGCAAGTAAAGCCAGCCCTGATAGACCCGAGCCTGTTGCTGAACGACCTGTGTCGTACCTGCAAGACAACATTTGATAGTAAGTACCTCCGTCGACGTTTGACTCCGCTTTTCAACATATTGCAACTCTTTGGTCCCGGATTCGATTCCCTGATAAATCAATGTATATATCATTTATATATTGTCTTCAGTCTGAGTATCATTGGTAAAAAAGCACTCTGTGATCAGAGCTTTCCTTTGTGATTTTGTCCACATAATTATGTTATTATTTTATTTCATTACTTATTTAACTTAAATTCTTTTTTATACAAGAAATTGTATTTATACCATTTAGTTATGATTGCAGCTTCGCTCGCGAAATACTGCTTTATATTTTAACCCTTCGGAGGTAATTCAAATTCTTTAGAATAGAGATAGAATGGCGAACATGTTGTGATTTAACGATAATCGCCCTAACACATAACTGTTGTCATTTTGTCGTTAATAAGTGGCCTCTGATTTATTTTTCAAATGTGCTTGTATCACGTTACAAAAAAAGGTCTTAATCGTTTCGTATAACGTCATCAGAATCTGCAAAGTCCAATTAAGTAACTTGGTTACTACCTCTATCGTACAACGAGTTTGCATAACAAAGACTTTACCTTTTCATAGAATCAACACCAATGGCAACTATGAGCGCAGCTCCAGCCATGCACGCCAAATAAATACCTAAAATCATAAAAAAATGCTTACTAGCTTTGTCTTACACCAACTATAACATCCTGTATACCTACACAGCCAAACTTATAAGATGTAAATTAAAATAGCTTCCGATCCGATCAATGATCAGATTAATTGTTAAATGAATTGATTGTACGTTTGTAAAATTAAAACCAAAACGAGTTATCTCATTATGAAACAGAAGGAATACTAAGTATTTTTAATTTCAATTTCAGTGACTCTATGACATAACTTTAATTTTTAAGCATGAATAATTACTAAATGTTAGAGAAATGCAGTTCATTTGCTATAATAAATACTTGTTTTCATCAAATTATAATTGGAACAACTTGCTTATAGGTACATCCGCATCCGCAAGGGCTTCTAAGCGGAAAAGGTGCGAAAGGTAAATTTAAGCTAATTATCTGATTCTTAAATAGACATAGTTAAGTTGTCTAGAGACAACAGGCATCTGCTGACAGAACAAAGTAATCAAGTTATCCACTTGACATGGTCAATGTATCTTTGCATGGAAGTAAAAATCACGTGGTTTGCGAAGTTGTTACACGTTCGTTTTTCATCCGAAACATAACAACCAATAAATAAGGGTGGTAAAATTCAGTCTCATAGTAACTGTATGACAATCTCAAAACAAAATAGGGTTACTCATATTCAGTTCAACCTTCTGGTGATCTAACACAATAATTTTTTTTACAAATTAACGATTTAGTATGCTGCCACTACCCGTTATCTTTTTAAGGATATTGTAAAAAGGGACTAGAAAGGTTTTCCGCAAGAAAACAGCGTCTCTTCTCTGCTATTAGCCTTCCTGCGATCCCCATTATATTCTGAATAATATATATACTTATCATGTATGTAAGTATGTTTTACCTCTTTTCCATGTTTTGTGATTTTAACAAACAACTTTTATTAAATTTTTATACATTACAAACAGATCACTAAAACGGCCAATGTTAAAGAAAAAATGCTGCTGTCCATTCTCTTAGGCAGGTATGGTTGTACTCTTTAGTCGCCTCTCACAGCACAAGTAGGATGAGAAGTGGTAGTGGTGGAGGTAGTGGTTCCGTTCACTGGCTCAACCCAGACAATGTAATTTGGTGTAATATTGACCTATAATCATCTGGATTTTCTCTGGGGGCTGGGGACGCAGCGCCTCCTCTGCATCAGCGGAAGGCAGGAAGTTGGCACCGCACAGCTCTGGGATCATGGAGGCATTTACCGCTGTCACTGCAGCTTCGTTGTCACCAGATGTCAGCACTAGAATTATAAAATGGGACAGTTGACGCCCAGAAGAGATGATTGCTGCTCGTTCGTAACAGTTAAATAATTTTAAAAAAATCTAGAAAATTTCTAGTTTTTTCCTTCTAAGGCTTGAGCATACTTAAGACAGGAGAAAAGTAGAGCGAGTCAGTACCAGTGCGAGAGACGTCACGAAAAACGTTTATTTATGATGTTTTAGGCTGGCAGTTGGCTCCAAGATGTCCAACGATACGGACTGTGATGGCAAAATTGTAAAACTCTTGTCTCTAAGTGCGCACATCTTGCCCGCTATGTGTCATGTTAACATCGCCGCCATAGTTATACATATAGACTTAGTGTACATATTAAGTTTATGGTTATACACATAACGAGGGCGTTAAATCGCACTGTTCCGCGCTGCGCTAGCCCCTCTAGCGCGCTGTTCCCGGAGTTTGAGCCCAGTCCTGTGTTCAAATTTTGTGTGACGTAATTATTACATATAGATTTTATTCTAAGTATTATTGCAACTTGCTCAGCCCGTATGTATACTGTGCTGCTACTGTCCTGCTTTTGGTATGCTAAAGCCTTAACATAAAAAAAAGTAACGTGGATAATATTTACTGAAATTTGTCGCGCTGTTAAGACAACTAGTAAACAATAATTACCCATCTTGATGAGCAGATATATGAATAGATAAATTATTACCTAGGCTTTGTCTTACCTAACGATGAAATCAGATTTCCCCATACTTGATTCATTTGAAATATCATGAAGAACATTCCAAAAAAACGCACCAGCAACGCATCTGCTGAGATATTTGAGATTCTGCTCTGTGCTTCGGAAATCTGTAATACCAAGCGAAGAATATTGTTAATTATTTTTATTATATTCAAGAAAAGGAGGCGTAAATCGTTACGATGTTGACAATGATGTATTTTTCAGTTCAAAATAGATTAGATAGTAGAAAGCTTGATTCCGTATTTTTAAATATAACTCACTCAAGAGTAGGAAAATAGGCTTGATAAAGAAAAAGTAGTTACTTAACATAATATTAGTCTAAACACAAAAGATATTGAAATTCTGTGCAAATACATATAAACAATATAACAATATTACCTACATATTTGTTGACAATAATAAATGCATAACTACTGCTAGCAAGTACCTATTACTTACATTGTGTTTTCATATTCTACAAAAAAAATAATTTAGATAGATCAGCCTTTATTATTTAATTGGTCGCTAAACATCATGGTCGAACTGATTACCTATAGGTATGAATAACAGACAGACACAGTAAGGTAAACAAAGCTGTCACAGATATGACTTTCATACAAACATAAATTACTTGAGAGATTCCAATTTGTTTATAATCTTGACCACGCATGACTTGTAACATGGCTAACACTTCAATGTTTTGTCAAAAGGATGTACACAACAGCACGTCAACCTCCCACAAAACGTCAAATTTACTCAATATTGATCGCGATTCAATGTTCAGGTTCACCTGCTGTTGTCTGTACATAGTTTAAATTGATATCTAATTAATTTAAAGAGCACCTCTGAGTAAAGTTAATAAAGTTATAGTTAAGAAAAAAGAAACACCCAAAAAAATTATGAAAAGCCAAATAAACAATCAACGATCACTTCCATACGCTGACACAATATCGATGACTTTGGTATTTTATTTCACTATAGGTATCTACCAATAAGGATGTAGAAACAAAGCATATTACGTATTCAATTCCCTTTTCTATATAATAATTTATTGTTCCCAAACTTTTTCTAGAATTTGCGCGAGTCGCACTGAGATGATGAATGAGTCTACATCACTAACTACAGACAGGTAGGTGCACTTGGCACACCAAAGCGGCCCCCCAACCCTACCTTACCAGAAGGAGGAGCACAAAGTCTCATCCAACTGGCCGAACAGCAATTGCCAACCCGCAAAACAAATTATAGCAAAGCATCTCCAAAAGCTTGACCTTTTCGAGAGGATGATGTGGGCTAATGATAACGATGATATATGAATTTGGGTCCTATTTTGCATATTTATAATAGAGTGATACCATTTAGCTTCGGAGTTGATGACTGTACTAGTCAATTATTTATTACACTGTCCATCTATCACTCTATATCGTGTACAGGTAGTATGAAGCAGCTGAAGCTATGGGAGGAACGATCATCCTATTATGCAAACTAAATAATTATTTTCGGAAAATATCATTCCGTTACGAAGTTACTATAGGTTTAAAAATCTAAAAGTCTAAAAACATTCACAAACAAAAATTACAAAACAGTTCCTAAATTTCGCTTTAAATTTTTTACTATATCTAATATTAAAGATTTAGAAACAAAGCGTATTTAATACCCTTTTGTATGTAAATTTTATTGTTCCCAAACTTTTTCTCAAATTTACGCGACTCGCAAACACTAATTAATAAGTCCACATCACTAACCACAGACAGGTAGGTGCACTTGGCGCACCACAGCGGCCCACCCCCGAACCCCACCATCAGGCCGGCGGGGATCAGCGTCCAGAACCGGGGGTACAGCTGGGCGGCGATATACGGCATGTACGTGATGAACGATATTGATATCGCCCATTTCGTGCCGAACCATCTGTAATGTATAATGTAATGTATGTATAAGTTTAAAAAAAAAAGACACAGCCTATAATCATCTCAAGGGGTAAGGCCTCAATCATTGAATTTGAGTTACCACAGCAATGATGTTTTTTTTTAAACAACTGCACGACTACTTCACAAACAATCATGGCGGGCCCTTTAAATATGAAAAACAAACATTGTAATCCCAGTAGAACTGTACAATTTTCCTGGATTTCAACTAGCCCATATATGCCACTCCTTATATATTTACTATTTCCCTGCCAAATTTAATTTAGATCTGTTCAGTCGTTTTGGCGTGATTGAGTGACACACACCCATCCAATCCAAACATACACATTCATAATATCAGTAAAATTATTTTCCATTCAGTTTCTTGTCTGAGGCAGTCAAAAGTAGGTAACAGGAGTCTGCAGATAATCGGTCCAAATTTAACAACAGATCTTCAGCACCGCGGTTCATGGTCAAGCGTGTCCTATCTAGGAGCGATAAATAGATAAATAATGTAACTTTGACGTACTAATGCAAACAAATTAAAAGTTATAATGTACTAGGAAGTGTGCGGATTTCTTATAATGATTTTTTAGTTTAAGATGTCAAGGCCAATTCAACTAACCTTAGATTTTTTTTGTGTACCTATTGCAATTTATCAAAGAATTTTTAATAGAATGTTTTGATAGGCAATATTATTAAACTTACTAAATTAAGGTTGCTAAGCTTGATTGTTTATGAAAATATGATTTAATTTTTGTTTTTTTAAACTGGCCAAAAGAAGATGCGTTAGTGCAGAAGAACTCTTATATATTTTTTGTATATTATTTAGTATTTTCAATAATTAGTGAAATAGGTCATATTTACATTTGAAGAAAATTAACACATTAAACAAACATTTCACCAGCGCCAATAATAAAATACATTAGTAACGCATACCGAATCGATGCCAAACAAAAAAATTAAGCTGATTGTCATGTACTGACTCAAAATGCATGTGCTTACTTAGTCGTTATCGTTATCAGTGATGCATAACCAATTATCTTATCTGTGGCATAAAATAACATGCATGCACCTAAAGAAACTTTGTTTTCACGGTTACTTGAACAAAGAGCACAAAGGTTAAGGAGTTTAATATGATTTAGGATATTTGTGTTTCTAGAGCTAAAGTTAAAAAAAACAAAAATGAAAAAAGGTTGATTCATTGATAAAACGTTTTTATTCATGAAACAATAGAATAATGGACACCAATAGAATAATGTTAACGAAGCAACGCTACAAATATCCAAACTTATAATCTATAAAAGTGGTGTTCTACGTTCAGAAGAGGATCGATCCCGGACTTGAGATGCGTTACACGGAAAACTGTATACGTGTGATAATAGTACACACGTAACATCTCATTACTAAGAAGACTAAACTATTAATAAGATTGTCCGAAGTCAAACTGCAATGTGCAAAACTGCAAACAGGTTTGCGGTTGCACGACTTAAGTAATGTTAGTGTGAAATATGAATGAATCATAAAAAAAATTAATAGACGGATTAAAACCGAACACAAAAATTGGATTCTAATATACCTACTTACTTAATAACTAGAACTGGCAGGAACATATTGGATATGATGAGACCAGCGTAGACGGCGGCCAAAGACGCCGTGCCGAGTCCGGCTTCTGCGTTGATTGAACTTTGAAGATTTGCTGCACCCTGTATACATTTCATACATAATACAGGTTATATACAAGTGCCTTGTGATGCCAACTTAAAATAGAATAGCCGCCTGAGCTTGTTACAAGGCAGCTTAACGGAGCATTCCTTACCAGAAGAAGGAGGACATTTTTTTCTCCAAATGGCCAAACTGCGGCCAGCACACATGCCAAGCATAGGAAGTATAATAATTTTACTTTTGGAGAGGCTACTTTATATCCAGCAAGTAGATGATGTGGATTAATGATAATGATGAAGTATGAACTTGACTCCTGTTTTGCATATTTATAATAATAGAGTGAAAATTTTCAGCTTTGATGTTGACTAGTCAATCATAGCACTGTCTTTATCACTATGAAATACATAGTAATCGGTCATTTATATCGTGCAATATACAAAACGAACCATAGCATGGAGCAGGTGAGGCTATGGGAGAAGAATAGTTTTCAGAAAATACCATTCCGTTACAAAGTTATCAAATCCTTATTTCTCATAGTATCTGTCTTATAAAAGGCGGATAGTTTATATTTTTTATTCTTTTAGAATACTGAATTAAGCTTTCACTGTAAAGTTAAATCATCCTCTTAAAATCTCTCGTCAATTTATTGACCTAAGTATGGAACTGGAATTAGGTCATTCCAGTTCCATACTTAGTTGACAAAAAACGTACGAAAAGGCTAAACTATTTAAAAAATAGAATTAAATGTTCTTCGTTAATCAATTTTATCTTCCCCCTAATAATGTAAGAAGCTACTCTGGCATTCCATTTTATAATGTTATTTTTATTATTTAACTTAGTAAAAAAGTGCTACTTTAAGATATAAAATGAAACAGCGTCCGAAAATGAAGAACATTTCGTTCGTTGCTCTTGCAACATAGTAGCATTCAACCTTATGACGTGTAAATAAGGATGAATTTCTATGACAGGTATTCTTTTTTTATTTAAGGTACTTACACTATATGCTGTGAACTGGACCATGAAAGCGATACTGATGACCACCACATTTTTGATGATCCTCCATTTTTCACTAGGCTTGAACTCCACCGCCGCCGGCTTTTCATGTTTTACTGTCATTTTCTCTGTTAATTGTTAACACTTCACAGAAACACTTACAGTCTTCTGTTATTACGAATAAAATATTTTTATTTAAAAGATTTTCACCTCATCAAAATCTCATTTGGTATTTGAATGTTATTACTATCCTCATCATTACTATCTAAATGAAGCGACAACAAAGTTTATTTATAATGCTTTAAATGCTTTAGTCGTTTTTTTTGGTGGTTTTATTTAAATAGAATTAGCCTCCCTGGTTTAACACTGATGTAATGTAGGTAATTAAATACTTTTAAGGACCGTACATAATTACAACACGTCAAATACTAGCTGTGCCCGTTACTATAATATGTAAGTAGAATTTTTTTAACTCGCACGAAAATTCAATTCAATAATAATGTCTGGACGGCACAGTTAGAAGAGAAGAGCTTCTTCTCTGCAGAAGATAACATCAGAGGTCATAATACAAAAAATATTTAAGAAATCATGTTTAAAAATTCCAGGTATGTTTCTTATCTCTTAAGGGGTCGATTTTCTGGATAAAAACTTCATTATTTCCTTTTCTTTATTAAACATCTCTTCATCTTCATACAAAATTTCATATGATTCGGTATGATAATTAAAAGCGTGATGAGGTAACAGGCATACAGTCTGCCACATTTTCGAATTTATAATATTATAGTACGAATAAAGCCAAATTGACACGACTCTTGCTTTTATTATTATTTTCCTTATTATGATGAGTAGAGTTCTTACACGTAAGTGAGTCACAAAATTATTTATAAGAGCACGCATCTCAAAAACTAATCACATTTTTTCACGTAGTACAAATTACGTTGAGTATTGTATTAAGCGGATTTGATTATGAATCACGAATAGAAAAAGTCTATGGAAATCCCGTTCAAATATAAACAAAAGAGTAGCTTCTCATCCCACGGTCAGTTATTGAAAATCATCTCAATCTGGTAACAACGAGATTGTTCGATTATAATTTCGAGATAATATTACACAAGGGGAACAAACCGAAAACGACTTCCTTGTGGGATTTACCTGCTATCTGACAACAGATATGTTGTTATTTATTCAATCAGAATAGACGTGTTTAAACTCGACCGCCATATGACTTTTTTAAATTAATTTAATTTATTATCATTACAATCAGACGACAGTGATCCATTTACTAATCCTTGCTTATAATATTATAAATATTATGAATGTAAGTCTGTTTTTTACGCTTTCAAGCAAATACTACTTAACCGATCATCATGGAACTTTATGCACATATTCTTAGAGGTATTAGAAGTAACATAATATAAACTATTTGGTATCTTACTGTCGGGCACAAGTTACCGCACGCGTGATAAAAAGTGCAGTTCACGCGGGCAGAGCCGCGGTCGGAAAGCTAGTAATAGATATTAGTATTTAAACTTGATAAATGTTTCGGACGGGACTCGAACCCGCATCTCCAAACGGCGCTATACCATAAGGATACGATTCAAGTCCCGCCTGAGACATAATTTTTCAAGTTTAAATACTGATATTATAATTGCAATTAAACTGCTAAAATATCATATAAAGTAGTAATAATAGGGGTTAAAGTATGAAATTGCCGATTATTTTCCCACTTTTTATTTTGTTTATAGCTCTTAAGAATAGTCATATTATTGCGTAATTCTTTTTGTAATGTATCAAAAACTAAATAAAGTAACTTTTGACTAAAAAAAAAATGCAATACTGGTGCCTATTAGTTCAAAGGAAGTCGTTGAAAAGACCCCTTACAATGTGTCAGCTGTCCTTCTTGCTTCAATTAAGTATATTTGTATTATATACTTTTATTTTCAGAAATTTAAATACTATAATGCGTAGCTTTATAGCCATCTAACTTTTCACCTTTAATTGCATCGAAAACGGTACAGGCGTTTTTAAAAAAACTGTTAAATTGTTAGTATGGAAAAATGACTTTTCTCGATTTCGTCCATACAAAACGGCAATTTCATACTTTAACCCCTAATACTTAGATACTTTTGGTAGTCAGTACATGAGCCGTATTGCGGCTAGCCCTTACGCTGCATGCGCACAAGCGATGCACACCGCTAGCGCATGGTTGCATAGAAGCAATCTACACTCGCCTCGGCGAACATCCCTGAATCTGCCACGGGGCAGAACTGCCCTGCGCTACAAAAGCCTTCTAAAAGCCCCAACAGTATTCTAAAAGAATTGTTGTAATAGCACATTTGAACTGACAAAAGCGTACAAAATGTCTAGAACAGCGAGCCAACCAACGAGCTATCGTATTAGCATGGATATGTGTCGTTGCTGGAAATGATCTTGTTTTTGGTAAGTTGCCTAGAAACATTATTCCACGTCTACCTGTCTCTTGCTACCAGGGTTTTGGCGGATGGGGTTCCATCTCAATCATTATCACCATCACCAACCAATTTCAGTCCAATGCACTACTGAACACAGGCTTCTCCAAAAGGAGAATTTAGCCATAATCGCCACGCCAGTGGAGGGAAGTCGATGCTGCGCGACTTCTGCTGGCAGTACTCCTTTAGACGCCTCTTACAACACCCGCAATAAGAGAAGGGGTGGTGGCACCGGTCGGTACCCGAAGACATAGAAGTAACAGCCTATAATCATCCCACTGCAGTGAAAAGACCTCCATCATGGAATTAAAGTCACCCGACAATGATAGGTGCTGGCATAATCACCACGCTTGACAAATGCGGGTTAGTGAATACAAACCTGAGCAATGTTCGAAAATTCGAAACTTTTCGTTGCTCGACCCGCGGATGAAACCCGGGACTCCGTGATCTTGGCCCGATTTTTAAACCGCTAGACCTAGACCAACGGACCGTAACCCGAAGACTTATCGTACCCAAAACATTCAAACGTATGTAATAATCTTTTTATAAATAATACAAGCGTACGAAATACTTTGATAACATCTAAACATGCAACAATTAAAGGCTAGTTCAGTAGATAATATAATGAGCTTTTTTTGTGCGGTCTGTCCTTCAGAAGTTAACCTTTACACAATAATACTTGTCATTCTCATCTTCACTTGATGGCAATTATTTGACCTGTGATCTTGATAAAGTTTTAATAAAATTGGCTAGGGTTTTTTCTAAGGTAATTTTAAGTTTTACATTTAGACATAAAATGTGAACAGTACTTAGTTAAGCACAGTTTAAATATGCGAAACCAAACTTTTTGATTGAATACCAAACCAATAAAAACGAAACTAATGAGTAGCTAAACTAATATTAATCTGATTGAGTCTAGACGCAAGTTTAAGCAATAACTCCCTTTTTCTATTTGAAAGAAAGTAAATAATATTTTACAAAGCACAAACATTAAAAAGAAATCCTAAATAGGTTTCAGATGCTTATGTCGACGCTGATTTTTAGCAATTTTTTCTTGTTGTATAATAATCCTTCAAGGATATTATGCTATAAAAGATTTCAAAACCTCTTACACTTCAGAGTGATATGTTTTTACGACTCTCATGTCGCGGAGAGAGGAAGGTTTAAAGTGCCTTAATATAACCCGGTTGCTTCATCCAAAACGAATTGCTTTGACAATGTGAAAAATAAAGTGCCAATTACTATCATTAGTTTATATTATGAGTTTAAAAATGGTTATTTACTAACGGAAGTTAAAATCCAGAAATAAAAATGCAATTTTTAAACGTTTGTCACGTGACACGAAACGCTCCTGATTAGTCGGGTTTATGATGACGTCACCTGCTTGTTAATATATAATATTTTCCTATAAATAACATTATCCATTGTTTTTGTGTGATTTATTTCCAATATTTTACAAATTGTGTCAATTACTTTCACCATGGACAACGATTTTATAAAGCAGAAAGCAGTAACCTGCCCATTATTTAAAATCTGTAACAAACAAACTAGTTAGTCGGGATCTTAAGTGTACTATTTTTGGAAATCATAAGACTATAGCTACAATTTTTAGCTAATATTATGGAATACAGCGGAAATATTCGAAGTGAGTTGCAAGAGGCATACTGTTAGAAACATTTAAGGTATTATAACCTCAAACCAATAACAAAATATTTACATTCCTAATGCAAAAAATCACTTATTAAAAATTATAAATATTATGTTTACTTACATCGAAATGGTCTTCACAGAAGAAAATATTTGTACTATTCGCTATGTTATTATGATCCCTCCGAAAAGTTGCAACCACTTTCGGCGCACTAGACTTTCATTGGAACTAAGTGTTCCAATGAAAGTCTAGTGCGCCGAAAATACTTAGTTTTCCGAAGTTTTTATAGAAGAACTTATAAATTTTGGAACTGCATACTATTTGAAACTCATTTTATCACATAAGTCACTGTTAAAATATAGATCCAATCGCACTTTCGATATTAGTTTGTAATAAATGTATGTAATGATATTATGTGCTACAGATCACAACACAGGCAGGTGATGTCACCGACCCCATTGCAGCGCCATATGGTCAAAATAGCGTTTTGGCGCGCTATTTCAATTTTTAAAATTTGATTTTTTTTATCAAATATGTACCAGAATTAAAAAAAACTACTTTTACTGGGTTCTTTAACCTCTACTTAATAATATAAAATGGATTTCAAAATCCAGTCAAATAGCATTTGCCCTAAACAGGTATAAATCCCTTTCGTGGTATGCGGACTAACACACCACAACAATATCCAGGTCCTTAGTAATCCCCTAATGAGTACGAGGCAATAATGTTGTATTTGTCTAGCTACGAGTATCATACGAGATGTATGTTTATCAAACACCTTGAATAAGGCCGATATAATCGTGGGCAGCCTTACTTAGACTTAAGGTAGTATTAACCTGAGCAAATAGGTTATGGAATGGATCGAACTAATACCTTTTTATTACTCTACTTACGATTAGCTATTGTACCCTTATTGATTCTAAGGAAAGTAATCAAGAAACACATCATAAACTGAAATGGCAATTTCCACCCCAAAATGTTTAAATTATATTTGATTTATTTTATTTGATATTTTAGCAACTTAATTGCAATTATAATATCAGTAAACTTGAAAAATTATGTCCCGCCTGAGACATAATTTTTCAAGTTTATATACTGATATTATATTTGATTTGTTTTCGATGTATAGTACCTAGTGAGTAGAGTAGATTTTAACTATTATCTCAAAATATTCCTTTTTTTTTAATATCAAAATTCAAAATATAGTATAATCATTTAAAAAAAAAACATCCATCTGTAGTAGAAATTGTTCATTATGATTTTTTTTTTCTTTTAATTATTGAATTAATCGGTATCCTCTAAATTACCTTTTACACGGTTTTTCATGTATCTACGGTTATGGTGTTGAGGACAATTTAAAAGTTTGTAAATAGAGCAATCCTTTAAAAATGTAGAGCCCCATATATAGCCTTAATGTTTTTAAAGGAAGCAAGGCAAGATTTTAAGGAATGAAATTTGGCAGGGAGGTATTATTTGATCAGCAATAGCATAAGGCTACTTTAATATACCTTTACCAACAATTGCGGTTCCCGTAGGATAAATGTTCGTGTTTCTTTTTCAAAGGGATCGATTTTGTTCAGTGGTGGTCTAGGTTTCAATAAATAACATGGTCTACTTTTCATCTTTAAAAAACGGGTCCCGTGAGATAGAATAATATTTTTTATCAGAGGATTTTGAAGCGAGTGCAGTCGCGGGTACAACTAATAAATAAATAAAGGCCGTTAGTTTATCTTCATGCAAAACTGTCAAAAGTGACATAACATGTCCTTTGTGTGAAAACTATTCTAAATGTAAATTTATACAACACTGTAGCTTTTAGAATGAGCGGAATTATATTAGCAACGGTTAGTAGGTATGCAATAAAATACGTATGTTAAGGACATTTCACGTTTCACGGTTAATATGCATTGACAAAGTAATTTTACCTGAACAAGATAATAAAATGCTTTACAAGAAATTTTAAATTTAGAATTCTTTGAATTAAGTACCTATTTTTTATGTAGTTATTAAACAGGAACATGAGTAAGGTAGGTACCTTTTTTACATAAAAGTAAGTAGGCAAAATTAGTCATGTCCTTGACCGGGAGGCCTTTTCTGATTCCTATTAGGTGATGACCCATTTCTTAGATGCTGGACAGTTGTATTACTTACATTAAAAATTTATATTTTCTCAGTCAAGTGATTGTATGTTTTTTTAAGAAATGAATAAGCGTTAACTTCATTTTCAAAATATAACAGAGTCGCTGTTTTCCTTCTCAATTCATATAAAAAAATATATTAACTATTTGATGCCCTTTACAGTTTACAACTTGGTTAGTACACTTAGTACAACCAGTTGGTAACTTTTACGTGAGTTTAAGGAATACCTAGTACCGACATGCTTTTATTACATTATCTATATCACTAATATAAGCTTACATAATTTCATACCCAATCCTGAAAAAAAAAACTCATTAAACGGCCATTTATTATTATGTCAATAATAAATGGCCGTTTTAACATAAGAAGAGCATTGTCTTAAACTTTTTCTCAAATCATTACTAATATACCAAATGCGAAAGTACCTATCTACCTGTCCGCCTATCTATACGATTTCATGCTTAATACTTTGAACCCCACGAGGCACCCGGCTGCCACGATAACAATTGATTTCAATTATGTCTCTGGAATAACTCACTCGATCGAGGGATTAAACTACAGATCCTAGTAACTATGATGAAATTTGGTAAAGCACCTTGAAAAAAGACAGACTATTCTGTATCTCACAACTGCGCACTAGTTTCCACTCGCACTATACGAGTACAACGTGTAGTTTATTCGGGCAGAGCTGCGGCTAGGAAGCTAGTACCTAAACTATAAAACATATTTGTCAATTCATCAATTTCTAAGAAAAATCAATGTGCAGGTAAAGCCACGGTAAAAAACTATTAGCTTGTAAACATTTAAATATTCATATCAAATCACTCATATCGGAGCCATGCATATTTACGTAAATAATACGTGTGGTACGTTGAACTACTTTTCTCAATGCTAAGGTCTTGTAGTTCTAGGGCAAGGTATACCTGGACCACTTCCACAAACTATTGTTTGAACATTATCGACACTCCTAAGTCATCATGTTTTTTGTGTCATCATACACACTGCTGAACATGGGTAGTTCCAAAAGAAGGATAATTCCATAATCATCCATCACACAGCGGGTGTTGGCTATGGCATCTTGGTCAATGATAGAGAAAAAACTACTAGGTACTCTGTTTCTTTATCCTATAATTTTGCTGTTAAAATGGTGAAAGAATTTGATTCAATTCCATTATTTATCTGAAAAAAAAATATTAATTTGTGTAGGCTATACTAATTTTAATTATGTCCGGCTTTTTTTCAAAGTAGGTACTTAGCCCTTTAAATCGTAAAAATATAAGAAGAAAGAAAGAGGGAAAATAAAATATTAATTACTATCACAACTAAACAAGTCATTGATTTTTGATATTGTTGATAAAATAACCGATGTTGGTCTACTAGAAAACATTTGTGTGTTTGATTAGTATCAAGTCTTTGCGCTATTTCATTTAAGTAGGCTTTGTTTGTACGTTAATGTTAGGATAGAAAGACACGCTATATAAAAGTCGGTTACAAAAAGTTCTATTTCACAAATCAGATAAGACAATAATTCAAGAGTTATCTTATAGTTTATTTATTTGTTAATCCCAAGGCTGTTTTATTACAGCTGTACAAACGCGTTAATCTTTTATAAGATTCTCTTTGTCGTTCCAGATGAAAATTGATGATTTTGTTTTTATTTTTAAAGTTTAAGATTCATATCTACAGTAACATTAACACAAATATTTACTTTATCTTATTGCTTTCGTTTTTTATTCCTCATGCAACTACATTTGGGACAGCTGGTTTTAGGTATCTACCTGAATATCTGCAAAAATTTTACAATGCGATATTTTTTCTCCGACACAAACAATCAAATATCGTGTCATGCCGTGTCGCGTCAGACTCTGTAATATTTCAAAATAATAATAAATTGGACTATTTTTCAGTGTACCTACTTAATTATCAACTAAAATGAATAATACAGTTTTATAGAAAATAAAATTTATTCAGGACTTGTCAATACTATGATAACATGTTACCTTTTTTTTATTTTTATTTTTTTTATTTGGAACAAATAACAATTACATATTATGGCTTACTAACTAAGTAAAATAAATTTGACAATCTTACTAAATATGTAACCAACTACTTTGTTCGCAATATAATTTTAAGTGAGATTATTGAGATAAACACTGTGTTTGACTCTAAACAGGTAACAATAAGTCTTTATGAGTATAAATGAAGTTCCTGCAACCAGAATATTAAAACATAATAACAATTATACAATTAAAGCAACTATGCAACTATAGCATTTGCAGCTACTGTGGGTACCTTCACGTAAAAACTGTGAAACACCATTTAATCGTTGAGTATTTTTAATTTGGAATGGATTGCATTTTTAAACTGGCCAAGGGATTGTGTGAATAGATCTATCTGAGAAAATTGTTTGTTGAACGAGTACCTTGTCTAATATTACAAGCAACAATTATCTCGTTTTGAAAAAACTCCATTTAAAATTATGGACGCAACCTTAACCAGAAACATAACCAGACAAATAAGAAGTATTAATCATGTTTGGTGAAATAAATAAATATAAGATTAGATCAGGATCCGAATCCTCAATCTCTGCTTTCGTAGAATGCGCCGCGTACCACAAGGCGAGACGGACTTGTCAATATAAATCTTTAGTTGCAGCTCGTTATGGCTGTCGTAACTAAAAATTATTCGTGCATCAATTATTTTTTACTTACCACTTCATTACTACTTAACGCTTCAATATTCTACCAAGGTCTTCTTCCGGATTGTCAAAAGCGTCTAATGGTGGTAATTTTTTACAACTACGATTAACTGTTTTTGTATATTATTTATCTAACTCGTCATCATCATAATCGTCAGCCCTCATAAGTCCAATGCAGGTCACAGGCCATTCCAAAAGGAGGACTTTGCCATAATCGCCACGCTTGGCGGGCGGGTTGGCGATCGCAGTTTGGTCAGTGAATAGAAGATGCTGATGTCTGTCTTATTCTGAAAGAAGTTTTCACACTGTGGCGGAAGACCAGCGTTGTATGCCCGCGCACACAACATAGGTATGCTGTTATATATGCCTTTCTGCCGGGACCTTGAGACTCATAGACTTGTCCTACTTATTTGTGATCTTGTATTTAGTGAGTACTTTTATTTAAACCATTTTTTATATATCTACTCTTTTGATCAGCCTAGAAGATCTCTCTGGGTTTCGAAAAAGTAATGTATCTTTCGTACTCTTCCAGCAGAAGTGGTGCTATTCTGTTTTATGTCAGCACCATATACACTGCACTAATATATATTGTTTAATCAAAGGAAAAGAACAAGCAATCGGTAGGTCAAAACGCATTGTAGCTAATGTCTGTTCTTTTTTCCTAAATACACCAACAAGAACCGGATAAACGTGCTACGGATGACACATACCTACATTTAAATACTTATCATTAAACAGGTTCTAAATGTAACAAATTCTAGGGATATTCATAGAAAGTTGATCTTCACCTCGTCAGAATACTAAACTTTGATCCTCACCTAGTCAGAAGATAATCAATACCCAAAGAAGTTGTTTAGAACAAACTCCCATCCAGCCCTTTTTAGATAGAAGCGATAAAATCAGTTTTATTTCTGCAAATAGACCCCAGGAGGCCCTTTTACACGTAATTAAACCTACCACTGCTTCAGGACAAGTCTGGGCTAGTGTTGAAAAGAAGCAGCGCAAGAAACTCGGTCACTATTGTCAGCCTCCTTTTAAATAAATGTTTACAAAAGGTATAAGCAAGTACGAGGTAGGACAATTGAATGCCAAACGTTCCTATCATTTAAATAATCATTAATAATGTAATGATCCTTGTTCATGAAAATTACTTTGACATATTATGATTTAAATTTATGTACAGGCTCAGGAATACCCTGTGGTAATTTGTTATTTAATCATTTTGTCGAAATTCTAGGTACCTATAAGAAACTAGCTTTTCGCCCGCAGATCTGCGCGTTTGAATTACACGAAACCTGTGCCAAGCAGTGGGATAAAAAATAGCCTGTATCATTTCTCTATGTCATAGAATCTATCTTTGTACCTAATTTTATCAATGCGGTTCTAATGGACCAAACCGAACTGAAAACTATCGTCTGTTTAGTTAGTAAAGATTAAGACTCTAAAACATAACAGACGAATAAATATTTATAAACGTTCGGGCTTATAATTGAGGACGGTAATGATATTCAAAGGCAAATTTGGCCGTTCATGTCACATTTCCATAAGATTTGTCTTGTAACGTAGTGGAAACAAAAGGTGTTTTTCAGTCTCCATACAAATAACAAACAATGGCAGTCTGCAATCAATTTTTAAATGATTTTAGGCAATTAAAAAAATCTTTTAAATAAGTGTTATTTGGTTTAGATGCCTATTAAAATAATGACAGCTTTAGGATAATTTTATGATAATTGCAAAAAAGTTAAATCGAAAATCAGAAGCACTAATCTATAAAATCAATAAACCACGTATATGCATAAGTACTTACTATTGTTTGGTATTATAAACTTTTTAGTTATATGCAAATAATGTTCGCAGCTCTGTCCGCGTGAACCAGACAGATAGACCAGATAGACTTTAAATAAATTAAATTTGAATTTGAATATATCGCGCCGGCGGAAGCCTGTGTGCCAGCCAGCAATGGGATACAAAATTTGGTACAAAGACAGCTTATAGCTGTCTTTGTACCAAATTTCATTGAAATCCGTTCAGTTGTTTAGGCGTGAAAGCGTAACAGACACACAGATATACAGATTTCGCATTTATAGTATTAGCTGGATAGTACGGATAGTACGGATAGTCCTAAAAATCAAAATGTTTTCTTCAATCATAGATGTGTCACTATAAGGCCAAAGTCAATATTACCAAAAGAAACATCCTTAACTGATTGGCTGTGTGTGCGAATTTGGCACGGTAAGTATCTATTATTATTTTTTGTGATAAAGGATCAACTAACTTACATAAAGTTGTTTCAGACAGACACCCATTTGATCCCCAGAAGTTTAAAAATTTGAAATAGATTTTGTTTAGTTCAAAAAGTACCTAAATCTTTATTTCACATTTCATCTGTAAATTTCTGTAACGCTGAAACATATTTTATTTCAGGTTTTTTCATTTAATGTTTCACATTGTTTGATTTCTAAAATAGGTTAGTAATTAATATTGTTTTACTTTTATAAGCAAACTTTAACACTCTCTCGTTTAAACAACAATAACAGCAAATGAATTTTGAAATATTTAAATACTCGCGAACCGATCTGTTATGCGCACGAGTCTAAGAGGTGCGCATGCGCTACAGCGTCCGGGCACGTCTGAACTACTGAACGATTTGCCTGCACGTTTTCTTAACAAGCTATAGGATTGTCTCAAGCAATGACCATTGAGGCGACTTGAAACATCCTGTAATCAAACATTAGCTACACATTAGTACACATACAGGACTGTAAAGTCAGGTGCAAAAACATATGCCAAATCTTGGCCACTTTTCTTCAAATCCAAACAATTTATTCACAAGAAACTAGTAGTTATAATAAATTATAAATAAATTATAAATAAATTATAAATTATAAATGTGGACAACATGACATACATTGTTCTGATCCCAATTTGAATAACTATTTAAAGCATTCGTATTTTGGAAACCAGAAACAACGAAGGTACCACACACACCCAGATCCGAGAAAATGTAGAAAAACACTTTTTTTTTCTACATTGACCCGTCCGAGAACCGAACCCGGGACCTCGGAGCAGGCGACACCTTGAAAACCGGTGTGTATGCCATTCCGCCACGGAGGTCGTCGGATAATAAATATTTAATTGTTCATAACAAACGTTATTCGTTAATTTAGCACGAAAACTTAAGTTGGAATCTGCGGTTGTAGTGAACTTAAAGTGAAGACTAAATATTTGCAACCAGACTCTACCTACATTCATCGTTGTCTTGTGAACGTAAACTCACATGAATAAACCAGAGTTTTAGTTCTGGAACGACACTTCTTGATATACTTATACATATCTCTTACTTGTTTGAGTATCTCGTCACTTTTATTGAAAAATTCTCTATTTTCGTACACAACTCACATTACGAGGTAACTATGAAGTAGTTGGTTTTAAGAAGATTCCAGCCATTTGTTAAAACTTAGTGTAAAAAGATACTGAATAAACATTTTTCATTTTCAATTTTCATTTCATTGCGATCTTGCTATGTAAGTAGATATAATGCAAAGGATCAAATACTACAGTTATCATTGCAGATTTTCTTTTCATGAAATGCAACTTACGTCAGTTTACTGCTAGATCTTAATTTAAACTTAATCTTTACGAGAGGCCCTCTTAATAATTTTATTCTCTTCGACATAATATTTTTCTTCGTTCTCCGAGTCGTAACATGAATTAGGAAGTCTTAATTAGTAATTAATTCGGGGACGACTGTACTTACCTAAAACTCGTGCTTGTAATTTACATAGTACCCGTATTGTATTTTTATTCAACAAATTCGCAGCGATAGTACCTACCTGTCGGAGTCTTTAGTAGTTTTCCAGCCGTGTTGTTTAAAACACATTTTCTACTAATTGGTTAATCTACAATTGACAAACGCCTCGTACGTAACACAAGGCTATGTAGGTAATTCTTTTATCAAAACTATTACGTAAGTACAAATAAGTACGCGTAGGATTTTGAATTTGAGACTATACCTACTTCTGTATTTCTAAACAGTTAGTACGTATTTGCTATTCCAATCTGTAATCGAACAGTAATCGAACGACAGATTCTGACATTCTGATCAGTTCTGGCGTGATTGAGTACCTAACAAAATATTTTCGTCTTATGGGTAAGAGGCGACTAAAGTACAGGTAGAAGAACACGGACAGCAGCAGTGTCTTCGCTCTACCATTGGCTAACCGACGATCGGCAACCCGCCTGATTATGGCGAAATTCTTCTTTTTGGAGAATGCTGAATTAGGCTGATGATGAATAAAAGAAACATTTTCATTCATTTAAACTTTTAAATTGCATTTGAATCTATAATATTAGTAAAATTACTATGCTAATAGTAAAATAAGTTTGCACTTCGCTTGCTATGGATACACGTACTTTTTAAAAAAAAAATTGATTAGGTAGGTACCCTAATCAATTTTTTTAATGAAATTTTAATTTTCAATTTACTTCAGCAATTTAATTGCATAATAGTTTCAAAACAACCAAATTAAATTATGTTTATTATGTATGTTGCCGTACATAAAAATGTATATAAAACTATAGCGTGTATAATAGTGCTTATAAGTATTATTTTATTGCACTCGTATGATCGAGTCGATTGTACGTACAATAGAGCTGTCAATTTCATTCAAGACATGAATACCGAGAAGGTAAGTACCTCGTATAATGGATAACCTACTGCCGGCGTCGCGCGTCGGGGGCGTGAGGCACGTTACTGAACGAGTTAGCATATTTTTAAACATTTATTACTAATTGTTTACCTACAATGATTTTATTTTTCAACACTAATATAATTATTTTTATTAACATAAACATAAAAAACTACAATATTTACAACTTATAAATAAAAATAACATGAAAAAGAAACAAATACTTTGATAGACTAGATAAAAAGGGAAAAAACTATAAAAATGGTCCTCGTGGTAAGGTGCCCAAGATACTGGCAGCATTATCTCGCTGGATTGCGATGCTCAGTCACTGTGCGAGGTAGCTGCCAGCTCTTGGGTCACTCTACTCACCGCTGACGTCAGATGAACGTTTAGCAATCTCTTTAAATAGAGAGAGTGCATTAGGAATTTAGGACCCCACGGACCTAGGGCTTCGACACCAAAAGGTACGAAACAGTGCTGTGCTGGGTGCCTATTTGGCAATATTTGGTTATTTTAAGGTTTTCGGCTTTAATCGCCGCCGCACCTGCACATTGGCTCGTTCCGGGCAGATGGGAGGCCGCCAGTGTGTCGACACAGGTAGCATCCCACACTAGAGTCCGACCCATCCGCCAGGTAATAAGCGACATACCGTCAGGTCTCTTGCCATCATAACGCACGATACCATTTGGCTTGTATAACCGGTACGTTGATGGTGGCAAGGGAACGTCGGAGTATGTCGTTAATGCAGGCATGGCGCGATAACCGCCCAGCGCTCTTCGCACAAGACAGCCCGTGGTGTCCCAACGAGCTGACATCCGCACCACTCGGACATTTGTGTGGACTGCAAACTTCTGCACCAACACGCAGACCAATCGCCACACGGAGAGTTTCTGTGTCTAATAGGGTTCCAACATTGGCTGAGGGATACGCCTGTAGCCAATAACCGGATTCTCTAGTAGACACAGCCCTCAACCTGGCGGATCAGCGTTGTTGATGCTTGTTTGTAAAAGTATCTCTAAAAGAAAATCACAAGAAATTTTGTCCCAGCTCCGCAGATTTTTTAAATCTGAGAGAAATTTAGAGGGAAAATCCTTTATCCAAGCATCTCTAGTTTCATCCAAGCCAGCCACCTCGAAGGTTGCGGTGATAGGCCGCAGGATATTGACAACGAGAGTAGAAGTGCTGTAGGCTGAAGATATAAATGCTGGTAAGGAAACACTCGAAATTTGCGGGTCCCAATCCACCCATGCGAATAACTTTACCTAGAAGCATAAAGTTGCAAAGTTTAGCTAAAGACGAAAGTAAAAGGCGACCAGAATCACCTGCCTGGTTCGAAGTAAGGTCTTTCGTTTCGAGTCGAGCGGCGCCTTTCAAGTCCCCATCGCATACTTTGTTCTCAGATGAGCAATAAGTGGAAAATTCGGATCAAAACAATTGTTTTTAATACTTGTGTTAAAGAAGTATATCATGTTCAGGAGGTTCGTAAAGAGTTTTATATGGAAATGTTAACAAATAAGTCCAATCAGGAACAGAATTTACTATGTAGGTAAGCAGTTTAAAATAAGTTTGAATAAAGTGGATGCAACAGAGATTCTGGCGCCGCGAGGTACCCTCTTTACAATGGGAATGGTTTGCTTATATTTACCTAATTTAACATGTAAGGTCTCCTCGTTAGACACGCTGTTAGTAGATGGAATTAATACTGTGGATACATTTTTGTGAATACGGGTACAATTAATATTTAGTCCCTTACATGTGGAAAAAATTCTATTAAATAGCTTCGCCTTATTCAAAGCTTAATAATAATGAGATAGACCTTCCCTTTTTCGCGCATGTTCCCTACCTTTTCTTCTCCATAGCTCTGTCCCTTTCACACAGCTACTAGCGCCACCTGGCGCCCCCACCAGGCAGTGTTCGCGTTTTGAATTTTGTCGCGGACTTCTAGCGTCATTGGCGTTTCGTTTTTCGCCTCTAGCGGTCGGTCTGTCTTTACTACAAAAAATATTTAGCAGACCGCCATATTGTTCTACCTACCAAGTAAGTGTTTTAAAAAATTTTTTACACTTAATCTACACTAATACCATTGTTTCATATGCGGAAAAAGTTTAATAACGTTTAAACGTTCGTCCGCGGTTCAGTATCTTCTCCGATTTTGTTAATATTTAAGATTAACAAATAAGTTTAACTAGTGTTTTAGAATAGTCCCATAACAGGTTTTCAGTATCGAAGTGAATGCTATTCTTTCTGTGTTTTAATAAATTTTGCATCTTAGGATGGATAATTCGAACATTGCGCAAGATCTGAGAGAGGAGGAGTCGCCCAATCAACCAGGCCCGTCTAGGCCTCGGTCAAGATCAAGCTCTTCATGTAGCAACTGCTCAAGTACGAATTCTTCAAGTTCGGATTCCTCTAAAGGTATGTCTAAGCGCAAGCGTAGACACCGACACCGTCATCATAAGCGTAGCAAACGGGCTCGTCGGTCCGATGCTAGGTTAGAGCAACTATTTAAGGAAGTAAGCGATTTACGATACCATTTAGATAATAGGGAACCCCAAATTAATCTCGATGATTGTATTTCACTCGAACATGATTCATTAGACCATTTTTACCCTCAATCTTCGCAAGTTATTGAGAGTGTTAATCCTATTGAAAATACAGAGGGTACCTCTACAGAAAATAATAATTTTTTGTTCGATATTGAAACTAAATTAAAAGACCCTACAGTTCCTAAGTCTACGGATGTTTATCTTAATATTCTTAACAATGTTCAACATTTCAATACAAATGAATGGTGCGAAGTGCGGTATACAGATACACAAAAGAATTATTGTAGATCCCCGGGATTTGTCGAGCTAGACACGAATGACGAAATTAAAGGTTATGACATATTACGTAATTTAGCGCATACTGAAAAAGCATATGCAGCCATGTCTTTTTGCCTTATAAAACAAAGGGAGTGTTCGCAAAATGCAGTAAAAGATTTATTAAATTGGTTAAAATCCCCAGAAAATTTAAATTATGATCTGATTAAGGATAAAGTAATAGATTTATTCCAAAAAGGTGATTTTACAAAAGTATCATCCGATCTTCTACAGTTAATTTGTGGGCACAGGGCAGAAGTTATTCAAATGCGTAGGGATGGTATTATTAACCATATCAGGGACCCTTTAGTAAAAGCAACAGTAAGAAAGATTGCACCATCAAATAAGCATCTTTTTAATGCCGATCTATTAACTGCTACCCTAGAAAAAGCTGGCGGTGTGAAAAAAGCTTTTGTGCCACTTCATAGATCCAATGCTTCTGCCTCGCAGGCAGTAGCTTTAAAAAACAGGACCGCTTCCCATCCCTCGCAGGGACTGGTTGATCGTTTTATGCCCTCGCAGGGTAATTACATTGGTGGATCTGGTTATACTCAATTTCAGCCACCTTATAATGCACCCTCACAGGGTGAACAAATGCGTCCTCCGCAAGGACAAACCTACAATAATCGTAGAGGTGCAAGCACCTCTAGGGGCTCTTTTCGCTCTCGACCCGGCCGACAAAACAGACCTAACGATCAATTTCGAACAAATCGAAAGTTTGCGGCCCCTGGCCCAAACTCGAAGTCCGATGCTAGTAAAAAGAGAAGGTTTTGACTCGTCACAGCGGGGCACGGGGTTCAGAGCAGGGCAACTAACCAAATTTATTGCACAGTGGGAAGCAATGGAAGCTCCGAATTACATTCTTCAAATCATAAAGGGTTATCGTATCCCATTTGCTGTGAAACCACCTCTCGCTGTTCCAAATCCACAAAAAAGTGCCCTAAATATCCCGCCCTCGCCAGCCATGTCACAAATAATAAACTTAATGAAGAAAGAGGGAGTCTTGGAGGCAGTAGAACAGCCAACTCCAAGTTTTCTTTCAACCATATTCCTGGTTCAGAAGGACGCCCATTCGTATCGTCCCATATTCAACTTGAAAACCCTAAATTTATATGTAATTACAGAGCGCTTCAAGCTCATAAATATGTGTCGCGTGCCAGACTTTCTGCAACCGCGGGACTGGTTATGCAAGATCGATATTTCTCAGGCTTACTTTCACGTCGCCATAACCCAAGCCCAAAGACGCTTCCTACGACTGATTTACGACGGGCAACTCTTGGAAATGACATGCCTCCCTTTCGGTCTAAGCACAGCCCCGAAAGTTTTCGCATCCATAACGAATTGGATCGCTCAAATTCTAAGGGAACAGGGCATACGCATAATCGTCTTTATAGACGACTTTTTACTTGCACACCAGAATGCTTCTGTGCTACAGAGCCAGGTGGTCAAAGTGGTGGAAATTCTCAAATTCCTAGGTTGGCACATAAATGCCAAAAAGTGCCAACTAATACCTCAAAAGCAAATTGTCTATTTGGGCATTCATTGGGACCCGTGGCTAAACCGCAAATGCCTTCCGCAGAACAAACATGCAGGATGTGTCAACAAAATTATTCAGGTCCTTCACAAGGGAACAGTTACCCTAAAAGAGCTTCAGAGCCTCGTAGGCCTGTTTAATTTTGTAAGTTTTGTCGTTCCGAAGGGCAGACTGAATTATCGTCATCTGCTCAGGTTTCTAAACTCCATTCCCCAAACATCCACACAGGAGAAGTATGCCTTGCAAGAGGAATGTCTGACAAATCTAAGGTGGTGGCTTCAAAATTACAAAACGGTGTCTCCAATTCACTATCCCACACCAAGTCACTATCTAACAACAGACGCATCGGATGTAGCGTGGGGTGCCAAACTGAACAATTGTTCTCTCTCGGGAACCTAGAGCGTTCTGGAACAGAGCTTACACAGCAATCAAAAAGAATTGCTAGCCGTTCTAAAAGTCCTTCAAACCAACGGTCGGTCGTTAGCAAATTCAACAATACTACTCCAATGCGACAACAAGACAACGGTTGCTTACCTCCGCAGTCAGGGGGGAACCAAGTCTCCGTACTTGATGGACTTGACGTACAAGGTATACGAGATTCTAGATCAATATCAAATACATTTGATTCCCCATTATCTGCCAGGCAGATTCAACGTACACGCAGATTCTCTTTCCCGCCATCGGCAGACTACAGAGTGGCATCTTCTGCCTCACTGTACAGACAAGATATTCAATCGATTCGGCACTCCGGTGATCGACTTGTTTGCCTCAAGAATGGCACATGTCGTTGCCAACTATGCATCACTAGACCTGACCGACAATCAGGCGTTGTTTCACGACGCGTTCTCCAGACCATGGAATTATCAACTTGCATGGATTTTTCCGCCTCCCTACCTAATACCAAGGATTCTCACTCACTTGAACTAGGCGAAAGGGTGCTACATCCTAGTGGTTCCTCGGTGGGATCGGGTATTTTGGCGGGCAGACCTCAAGCAAAGGGCGATTGCACCCCCTTTAACAGTGAAGAACCTCAGAAACTGTCTGGTGGATACTGCAACCCAACTGCCTCCTCCAAAAGTGGAAGAGATGACGTTGGAGGTGTGGAAATGTGTTGCTGGGCTAAGAGTCTAAAGAACTGGAAACCGGAGCAGGTTGAGCTTCTGCAGTCAGCCTGGCATTTGTCAACGCGGAAAACTTACAAAGCTCCCTGGCTTCGTTGGTTAAAATGGGCTGACTCTCACAGTATTGACCCAATGGCGCCAGAGGCTTCTAGTGTTGCAAAGTTCCTGGCCGATTTATTCTTAGTCGAGAATTTGTCCTATAACACTATCTTACTACACAAATCTGTTATTTCAACCCTGTGTGATGCTAACGAATCAGGTAATATAAGTAATCACCCTTTGATTAAACACATATTAAAATCAATTGCTCTCAAACAACCGGTAACAAGAAAAAGTCATGTATGGAATATTGATGATCTTTTATTATTCTTAGCAAATAGTACCATTGATTGTAATAATATGTTTGAAACTTCCAGACACACTGCTATTCTACTATTGCTTTGTTCGGGTAGAAGAATACATGACTTGACACTCTTAAATGTTGATTCAAAACATATGATCCAATCAAACAATAGCATTATTTTATGGCCCAGCTTTGGGTCAAAAACTGATTCAGCTAAATACCAGCAGTCTGGCTGGAAGATTTTACACAATTCTGTAAATAAAAATTTAGACCCAGTGTATTGGCTGATTCGTACGAAGGAATTACTAAATGATAGACGTAATGAAGTAAAATGTGTCAATTTGTTCATTAATCTTAGAGGTTCTCCTAAGCCCGCTTCACGGGCACTTTTAGCAGGTTGGGTCAAGTCTTTGCTCGAAAAGGCTGGTATAATAGCATCTCCGGGTAGCTGTAGATCCGCTGTTGCTTCAAAAAGCTGGTCAAACAAACTACAAATCGATGACATCCTTGCAAAAGGCAACTGGAGATCAGAGAATACATTCAAAAAGTTTTATAAAAAAGAAATTATACCAGCTGCTTCAAGCAGTAGCATTATGAATCTGTTTGAGCCTGTTGCGTGATCTTGTTTTGTCATTATTTGGGTAATCTAGATATACCTACAAATAAGAACTATTGAGTTAGACGTACCTAATGTACCGGTTTTCTCTTAAGTTTTCAAGTGTATGGATTGAATACAATGACTATTTTGTTTTTTCCCAGTTTTGTTTCTATTGGTCGATTGATTTTATTTCAGTGTATATTTATAATATATCTGTTCATATAATAAAAACATCATTTTCACACAGCTTCAGTTTCATTTAATTTACAATAACTAGTAGTTGATCATACGATTCTTAATTGTAATATGCTAATACCAGAATAATCAACAGCTCATTCTGAACTTTAACATGTAGATTTACAACATTAGATTATTATTACAGTAGATTGCAGCCTCATACTTATTACATCATACCTCTTTTCTTGTCAATGTATTATCACATTGGCGTTTCTCCTACCACCAGGCGATAACAAACACGTCTCATTATTATTAAGCTTTGAATAAGGCGAAGCTATTTAATAGAAGCGTTTTACCTTACAATAAAACGCATATTAAATACTTCCCTTATTCAAAGCTTAAATTTTTAATCCTGCCTGCTGGTTTAAAAACTTACACAATGACGCTAGAAGTCCGCGACAAAATTCAAAACGCGAACACTGCCTGGTGGGGGCGCCAGGTGGCGCTAGTAGCTGTGTGAAAGGGACAGAGCTATGGAGAAGAAAAGGTAGGGAACATGCGCGAAAAAGGGAAGGTCTATCTCATTATTGTTAAGCTTTGAATAAGGGAAGTATTTAATATGCGTTTTATTGTAAGGTAAAACGCTTCTATTACAAAAACTACATACAAAGGTTGGCGGCGTGATATTGTCCGCAGACATGAAATTGAGGTTTGAATCCACTGGAAAGGAGTAAATAATTTAAATATAAGAATCTTATCCAAAAAATTACTTATTATTATAAATCTATACTAATGTTATAAAGCTGAAGAGTTTGTTTGTTTGTTTGTTTGAACGCGCTAATCTCAGGCGAGAGGTTCATTAGTAAGCAACTTGTGATTGATTACACATTACGTTTTTTTTTTTTAACTGAAAATGAAATAGTCTAAGAGGGGTAGGTAATAAAGATCATAAATTGGCGCAACTTTTCTAAAAGATATTATATCTCATGAGTTATGAATTTAGGTTTTTTATAACGTTTTATTAATTTTCATTTTGAGACAAGAAGCAAGTCGGGTAAAAAGCGTCCGTATCGCCTTTTACCCGACTGCGTCAGAAGGAGGGTTATATTTTTCGAAAGTATGTATGTATGTAGTATGTATGCATGGCTAATGCGGGTTGCAGACCAAGAGCTTATGTACAGACTGCAAACTATGCAAACTAGTATGAGAAACTGCGTCAGCTATGCGAGCTTAACTAAACTAACTTAGCTTAGCTTTTGGTCTGCAACCCGCATTAATCAATTAAATCCACAGTCTCTTTGGCTGGTGATTGTCCCCACCTGCGAATTGAATTCTGGGATAGTAGAGTACCTATACATTTCAGTTTTTATAAACTAGTTGTTTTGGCAGTCGGGTTTGTTGTTTTATTTTAATAATTTAAATCGTATTTTGTGGATTCGTGTCCCAATATGGAACTGTATAATCGGTATCTTAAAAATTCTAGAAGCACTTAGGAACGGAGTTTCCTATATGCCGCTATTAATAAATCAGGCTTTTTTAATTTATATTCGGTTCACCACAAAACAAGTTACAGTCTACGATTGTACAGAGTAGGTATAGATTATAGATAGGTCGGTATAGAACAATATTCTGACTTAATTTTTGCCCATAATGATGCAAAATTTAATTCAATATTAATTTTAGGTAGTCAATTAGGTCAGTCACGAAATAATATTTGTTTAAAGTTGTTTTTTAGACCTAAGTAATAACAGTCCCTTCGCCTATTCTGAGGTGGTCAGTACACCCATATTCATAGTTACTAGCCATCTATCGTGAATATTAAATTATTTAATATGACGGCGGGTTTTGCTCATCAGACAACAACAGAAGTAAGTACTTATAATAGTGGCAACAAAAACAAAGACTAATAAATTTACTTCTGTTCTTTTTGCATCTTGTGTTGAATCATTAATCTGACGAAAGAACAGGTTATTATCATAACTCGTGTATATTTTGTTATTATGAAGTATTCATTTAGGCTAACTTTTGAAATTATCCATTGGGGAAGATGGGAGCATTTTCAAACACCAGCCTGAAAAAAAAGTTACCTAAATTAACCCGGCCGGGAACCAAACCGTTGCGAAGTAGGCGGGCTACCGTATCACTCTACCAACAGGGTCGTATTTGTAGGATGGTATGATTGATAGCTATTATGGCCTGCGCAGACGAGGGTTTTTTGTCCGCTAAAATAGATCGCTTACAACTGTATAGAGTAACGCAAACGAGGTATTAAAAGTACCGCGTACAAAAAGTCCCTCGAATTACCGAGGACATGCAGAGAGCGGACCGGATAAAAGTACGGGGGAGTCCCCGAAAGAAATAGACCTAGTGTGACTAGGCGAAGCAACGCACATGACGGACTTTAGTCCGCGTTATGCGCTCGAGAGCGACGTATATGTATGCACGACGACAAACGAACAAATGATCGCACACCGTGTGCGTTGAGTTCGCGGTAACTCCGCAGCGGACTTTTTATTCGCGGAGCGTACTTTTTTCTCCGCCGCGGAGAAAAGTCCGTCGTCTGCTCAGGCCATTAATGTGTTTGTAGCTTAGAGCACATCTCTCTTAGGGAGCTGTCAATACACTGTCAGCAGAATCCAGGCATCCAGTGAGGTCACCAGTCGAGCGAGAGCCACGTATAACTTACACCCGTATTTATAAAGAAATAATTACTTATTGCTTAGTAAAGTCATAACTAGGTGTTATTACCTAGTACTAAAGTGCAGGAAATAGGTCATCAGTAATAGTCATACTAAGTATTTGGTTGAGAATGCAAACTTTTGGTATTTCTAACTTCTTTCTAGATTGAGGCATACAAATTGTCTCTCAAGTGATTAGTTTTACTTGTTACGGGTGTACGCTAAACAACCTGTTTTTATGTAACGCTGTATAGTCAGCGACAACTTAAAAACAAAACTTTTATGTAATTTAGGAACAAGGAATTTTTTAGAAATAAAAAATGCTTTGGTTTCCTTGGAAATAAAATACATTGTTTGGTTTCTCAGATTTTATTTAGATTACGTTTAAAGAGAACGGCCGTGAGTAATGTAGACAGAACCCGTTAGTTCACTAACCATCCCAAAGGCTTGTCATGCTTGGTACAATGCAAATTGGTGGCAAAATGCTCGAATATAAATATATTTTTACATATTATTACAAATAATGTACGATTGCGAGTAGAGACTTGTATGAACGTGAATGTTTTGCTATAACTTCATTATAGTTAAGAAAATGTTGTTAGGTTAGAAAGAGAATTGGATCTTTCAGCTTAACCTTAAAGGCACATTCAGACTAAGTCACAACTTAAAATAACATTTATCAAACTCGTTTTTGAAGTGTCTCGTATGTATTTTCCTTAGCCATTCTTCACGCTTCAAAAAATATTTTATCATATTATTATATACTTAATATAAAACTTAAAATTACATACATCTACAACTACCCGCTTCGCTTGAAGCAACATTCACGCTCATACGAAATAGGTACAAACAAATACTATAATACCAATCACTTGGTACGATCCAAATGAAACATAATATATCATATATGTCCGAGGGTAATAAATAATATTATTCTTATTTTTTTTAGCGATATAATATGCGCCCGCTTAGATAACGAAATATCTAGTAAACATACGACTTTGCCAATCAGCTATAGAATTTGATACTAAATATAATGAAAAACTGCAATGTTAACAGGTATATATAAATCTCTCAGTTTACACACGATTATTGCTATTGAACTTTCGCTATTTAGAATTCATTTTTCGGCAATGTATTTTCCTATACAAAATAACACCGAAAGTGGAAGAAGCCATAACAAAATGAGGGGACTAATATTAAGTAAGGTTACAATAAATTTATATAGTATAGTAGATTAGGGAAGTATGTTACGGATATAACTAACGTCCTCACGGGACGATTACAAGTCAAGCTAAAGTTAGCTACGGGCGAAATTCTTGACGCATTTGACTTTTTCAGAAGTGAGTCGATACTTTACTTTAAGTATACAAACAATTCACGACTGTAGAATATGTCAGTTTCAATACTACATTGATTATGTCTAAACAGTAAGGAAATATATGAAACTCATGATAAATCAAGGTAGATGGTTTTTACCCCAAAACACTAACTGCACTATATGAGGTATCTGGGATTAAAACAAACATTTTCTGACTGACTTGGCGCTAAATTAGTTTTAATCATTAATAAATCGTCAAATAATAGATTATTAACGTAGTAGTAGTAGCGATAATTAGTGAGATTATCTTTAAAAAAATATCACGAATCGGCTGAATCAACTTGGCACCACGGTTCGACGACCGAAGGAAACTGACTCGTGACATTAGGATCTGCATTGATAAAAAATGATCAAATTCAACCCTTACTGATTAAAGATATAAAATCATAACTCGAAACTGACTGAAGAACTCGAAATAGATGTGCAAACAAAAAAATAAGATAGTTTTACATTTTTCAATAAAATTAAATACTTCATTACAGCCTTATTGCTTATCCTCATTCTGCGATTGCGAACGAAAACATTGAGACAAATTATCTAATCATTCTTAACTCAATCACGATGGGTCACGAACACAACTGACCCTGGTGACAAGAAACAATCGATCGAAACAGTTCCAAATGAGATCACATTCGCTCGACATTATCCCAAAACAATAAATAAACATAATTTATTTCGCGTCAAAAATCTCGCATTACCAATTGAAGATGTCACAGACACTGTCGCCTCGCGTCTCCGATCCGTCGCTAAACGGTACAAAAATACAATTCTGTTCGGCGAGCCGTCACGCCGAGGTTCGAACGCGAGTCGTTATAAGAGGAAACACTAAAGGTGAGAGGATTGAATAATAGGTATTTGTAAAATCTATTGCTGTCGCGCAGTGCCCGAACGCCTCCCCGCAGAGCGTGATAGAGACAACTGCATCTTGGACCGAAAATACCTACTAAAAGCACACAAAATCAACGTTTCGTAGTCCCCAGATTCTTTTTCCAAAACTAGACCGATTTAAATACTTTTTTCATTACAAATTAAAGAAAGGCTTTGGCAGTGTTCGTATATTTTGCTTTTTTTTTTACAAAATTTAGCCAAATTTGTTTTCTGGATGTTTGAACACAGCAGAAAATCAGGCGAATTTTTTAGTATTTACAGGCTACATCTCTTTTGTTAATTAATTTATGAAAAAAAAGGAAAACATAGAAACATGCCAATAGTGGCCATAGTTTTTTTTAATAAAAGTTATTGCTCTACTGACATTATCCAGGGAGGAAACAGGGGACTTTTTGTATGGAAAAACGGCCCTTGTGTTTCCTCTTAACTCGGAACGATAATTCTCATATTTGAGGCTCGACCGCAAAAGAGGCAAGCGGAGCGGCACCTCGCCCTGCTTAACTTCATTTCGCGGTGGAGCCCCGGCTTCAGTCTTCCTAGTTCTCGTCGTAGAGCGGCGTCGCGTCGCCCAGCGACATAGACCGCGGCGATGTGTTCGTGTGCGGCGTTGACCTCGCGGACGTCGCCCGGGACGCGCGGCCCGAGTGCGAGTGCGAGTGCGAGTGCGAGTGCGAGTGGTGCGAGTGGGGCGTGGAGCGGGCGTCGTGGCGGGGGGTGGAGCGCGCGTCGTGTCGTGGGGTCGATCGCGCGTCGTGTCGTGGGGTCGAGCGGGCGTCGTGTCGTGGGGTTGAGCGGACGTGACGTGGCGTGGCGCCGCCGTCGCTGCGCGGCGTGGGCGGCGCGTCGCGCGCGCGGTGCCGCACCCAGTCCTCGGCCGCCTTCTGCCAGTCCGCCGGCTCCGTGTATATCGGCTGCATCTGTTGCTGCATCTGCGATACGACACGAGATATGAGTGTTTGTGTGCTTGTGAAAACAGGTTTGAGTATGTCGCGTGTTGTGTTACTGTGAGCATTAAACATCGAATGAAGTTAGGAGATGCAGTAGCTTGCATATGTGTGGAGCTAAATCATATGATTCGTTGTTGGTTTATATTATTTCGATACAGTGAATTGATAAAAAGAAATCACTAATAAATACCGATTTCATTGTGTGTAATGCAAAGTGACATAGAAGTTACAAGGACACTCTAATTATAGTATTGTATGAAACTACACTTTTTTTTAATTTTTAATAGATCATACTTTGCTATTGTTACTGTATATTTACACAGACACTAAAAAATTCGTTGCGGTATATTAAATATTTTTTTATTTTATTTTATTATATTCGGAACACCAACAGCTACATCAAACAAATAATAGATTACATAAATTATATCTACTTAGCTATTTATAGGTATTCGCATATGAAAATTAAGAAGATAATAGACCACAAATCATAACACCAACCATGGAAATGTACCGACCAATGAAAGTCGATCATACTTTTACACTATCGACCTCCACCTGTCAGTCCCCCAAAAAACTAATAGTAATAGTAAAAGAAAGCAATTAAATATTTGTAGCGCTTTTGGAATGGGAGCCAAAAAACTCAAATGTGAATAATTTGTTAATGCTAGCCGGTTTCGTTCTGAATAATTCCAATTCAATATTATTTTTCGATAGCTCGTTAAAAAGTTTACTCGCTCGGATGAGGAAAGAGTTACGCCGATATTTATTGTGGATTGTGGGTAGTGCTAAAGGTTGAGTACGACGTGTAGGCAGCCTCTGTGGGACCCAAATGTTTACCTGCTCCAACAAAGCAGGACAATCGACGATACCACTGACAATCTTTAGTAGATATGCAATGTCAGATACTTGCCGTCTCTTTTCTAAAGGTAAGAAGTGATATCTCCTACATCTTGTCTCATAACCATGATCCTTCACATCAATTTTATATTGTAAATATCTAAGAAACCTTTTTTGTATGGATTCTATACGGGAAATATAAACATTATACTGGGGACTCCAGACCACCGAGGCATACTCGAGGATACTGCGCACGAAGGCACAGAAAAGCACTTTTATTGGTTTAATGGACTTA
This sequence comes from Anania crocealis, assembly GCA_949315895.1. Classification (NCBI taxonomy): domain Eukaryota; kingdom Metazoa; phylum Arthropoda; class Insecta; order Lepidoptera; family Crambidae; genus Anania; species Anania crocealis. The sequence goes on along the minus strand of OX438859.1, from coordinate 17,109,577 downwards.
AATTTATATGTAGATCTAATAATGAAGCCAAGAGACTTTGACGCTTTTTTGACGACATAATCTATATGTTTATCAAATAGAAGCTTTGAATCCTGAATCATTCCTAAGTCCTTCATAGACGTTACCTTAGTTAGTTGTTTATTATGCAACGTGTATTGATAGTTTATAGGGTTACGTTTGCGAGAAAAAGTCATTGAATAACATTTAGAGACATTTAGATCAAGCTTGTTTCGAGTACAGTATTGCACAAAATTATCAAGGTCACTTTGCAAAAGGTCACAGTCATTACAACTTCTAACAGACGTAAAGATTTTAGTGTCATCTGCATATAGCAAGACCTTTGCGTATTGGAAGCATGAGGTAATATCGTTAATAAAAATTATGAAGAGCAGAGGACCCAATAAAGAGCCCTGTGGTACGCCGGATGGTATTGACATCCAGACCGACGTGAATCCATTAATTGCGACTGCCTGGGACCTATTCATGATGTAAGATGAGAACCATCTGTATAGACTGCCATGAATACCAGCTTTATACAGTTTCTCCAAAAGCAAAAAGTGATCTATGCGATCAAAAGCCTTGCTAAAATCCGTAAATATACAATCCACCTGGAATCCGGAATCCATACATGATGAGGTATAATCGTTGAAAACTAAGAGATTGGATACTGTCGATTGGATATCTATTTTAATGTGTTGTTTTAAGTCGAGCATTTGGAAAACTACGACGAGTCTTCTCATCGTCGATCCCACAATGCCTCAAAACGAAGCCGAAACATGGAAACTGACGGTACCGCCAGTGTCTACGTTTCGGCTAGTCCACAAGTTCAAAGTCGCTCAGCGGACTATGGAAAGAGCTATGCTCGGAGTTTCTCTTAGGGATAAAATCAGAAATGAGGTGATCCGGCAGAGAACTAAAGTTACCGACATGGCCCACCGGATTAGCAAGCTGAAGTGGCAGTGGGCTGGCCATATTAGCCTCAGAACCAACAACCGCTGGGGTAAACGAGTTGTTGAGTGGAGACCGCGTCTCGGCAAACGTAGTGTAGGACGCCCTCAGGCCAGGTGGAGTGATGATTTGCGCAAGGTGGCCGGCAGGAGCTGGATGCGAGAATCCGAGGATCGACCTAAGTGGCGTTCATTTGGAGAGGCCTATGTCCAGCTGTGGACTGTGGTAGGCTGATGACGAAGTCGATTCTAAGTTGGTCAAGATTAAAGTCTGTATCTAAAAAAGTCTTCATTATTAAAAAAAAAAACAATCACCTGCACAGGCAGAGCCATAGGCTTGTGCCTCGGCACCGCCGGCGCCAGGAAGTCCGCTTGTCTGGGCGTCGTCGCGAACGGCGTCATGTACGGCGTCTGAGCGGACGGCGTGTACGGGGTGTTGATATACGCCGGGCCGGGCGTGTGCGCCGGCGTGTGGAACGCCGGCGTGTGCGCCGCCGGCGTGTGGTACATGGAGGAGGCGCCGTGCGGCGTCCGGGCCGGCGTCCGCTGCGCCGGGGTGCCGCTGGGCGGCGGGTCCCGGAAGTGTTCCTTGAACCACTTGAGCAGCCCGCCCAGCGAGTCGAACATCCGCTGCCTAAACTTGTACCCGTCCGGCGTTACGGACACGTACTCGTGCGTGCAACGGGACCGCGGCAGGTATGATAGAAGAAACCTGTCGAGGTTTCATTTTGTTTTTACAATGTCTTTTAAATATGTATTAATTATTATAAATCTAAAGAGTCTGTTTGGTTGAACGCTTGACGCTCTGATCGAATGAAATAGTGGTCTGAATTGGAAACGTTTGTATATGATATTATATTTCTCCGGGAAGGCAATGGTTGTAAAACGTTGACGAAAACGAGTCAATGAAAATGTTGATAAATCAGTAAAAAATACTAACGCGCGTATAACCGCGAGGTACAGATTGACGTGAAATAAATATTTAAAAAACAAGTCACGTGTGAAAAAAAAGAAATTGCTAAAAACTTATAACAAACTTGTTCTTATTTCACTACGCTAAAGGCGCTTCCCAAATAAATAACATATTATGGACTAAAAAGACCACTCCTCTCAGCGATAATCAAAGGATATCGTCCCGTCAACAGTGAAGCAAACGAAATTTTAGAATTACATATACATAAAACATAATAATAAACTAAAAAAATACAACGCTTATTTAATAAATTAGTCTTACCTTCCGGGATGGTTCTTCGCAGCTGATACCACATAGTGTATTTTATTCGGGTTCTTTGATTTCTCCTCTTTGAGAATTTCTTCCGCCTTATCCCTCATGCCGCCGAGCGGCTTGTAGTACTTGTAGGCGATGAGGTCTCGCGCGTGCCCCGCCATCGGCGTAACGTGACGAGCGATTATTTCATCGAGATCCTCGAATTCAGAACCTTGTATCCACAGACTTCGACCTGTAAACGTTACTTATTTTAGCTTTTGTACAATACAGCCTGTTTTACTAATTGAAATTTTCTGTAGAACGTCATACCTAATGAAAAAGCGTTTTCTTTTCCCTCTTCTCGGACGTCGATGTGTTGATAGATGCCTTCGGCCACTTTCCAGGTTACTGTCAAATGGTCAGAACCCTGTAACAAGTGTCAATATTACAACATTAGTGCGAATGTCTGGTAGACGAAAGATTGCACTCTCTAATCAATAAATTACTCCATTAGATGTTAGAGTAAGATTTTCTGATGCGTTTCATATTATCTGAATCGCTACTTCGTCATAAGCTATAACGACATTCGTAACGGGCGCATCGCAATTAAAAAATATCCTATTAAATTTTTTTCATACAATATGGTTTCTGAGTAATTAACTTAAGCATAGAAATGAAAAGATTAAAATTGCTGATATCTAAGTTTTGATATGGTTACATTATTTGTAGATACACGTTAACATCGGCTTGCAATACTATTTGTATACCTAACACAACACCTGTATACAAAGACCTAATCGTCAAACTGTCACAGTAAAATTTTAAAAAACGTTCTAAATCCTTTACCAATTTTTTATTTTATTCGCCAGTAGTAACATTCCTTTAATCTGGCAAATTCCACACTATGACTGTGATAAGGGCTACCTTGTGTATAACATTCTCTACTAAATCAACCATTTACCTTGCTACTCGGACGGACGATGACCTCTCCCTGCGCCATGTTCTCCATGAGTTTCTCCGCTTCCGCGTACGATATGTTGTGGAAGGCGGGGTGCACGATCACGCGCTTCACGTACTGCATTCGCTCCTTCGTCAGTTTAGCCTCTTTGTCTTTTCGTAGGTCCTTTTCCTCCGCCTCTTGGTCGTAGTATGGATCTTTTTGCGGTCTGAATATAATAAAAAAAAAACTATGCAGAATAATTATAATGTTTGCTGATAGTCATTTGACAGACACAAGTTACAATAGGCGCAGTTTTAGGGACAAGTATTTCAATAAAATCAGTAAATCTGTTTTATTTCTCTATATACTTACTACACATCCTAATATTTTAACCGACCATTGCTACGTGAGAAAAGTGGGCTATTGCCGAGAAGAAGCATCGCAAGAAACTTAGTCACTGTTGTCAGCTTCTTTTTAAATAATTGTTTACTAAAACATGCTTGAAGGAGGCCTACGTCCAGCAGTGGACAAACAGTCGCTGTTGATGAAAAGATGCAGTGCGAGCTAGTACAGTTTTAATGCCAAACATTTATATTATTATCCATCTCTTTTTTCATCTAGTTCAGCAATACGCTGTGATAATATTTAAAAAGCGAATGCAATTTCCCAAAGAATTTCCCATCTAACGCAGTCCTTACGCAATTAAATAAATCAACTCACCTCCATTCCTTATTTTTATCTATCAAATCCGACGATTTCGACGAGCAGTCCACCGAGAATCTCTCCACATCTATCTTGATGATCCGGCAGTGGACCGTCTGTCCGATCCGGACGCGTTCCGTTGGGTCGGCCACGTGCCGGTCGGACAGGTTCTTGATGTGGATGTACCCGGACAGGCCGTTGTCGAGCCGGATGCGGACGCCCGTCGCTTGACCCGGGCAAGCGCCGGCGTCGAAGTGGTTCCACACCTAGTGATAGTTTTTTTGTTTGTTAGCGTTCAAATAACCAGAACCCTTATACAACATGTTAATTAAAAAGCGTAAAACCTCAAAAACCCCCACTTATTTTATTATAAAAGAGTTATGTAAATTATCAAATTTATTTTTTTATTAACCCGTAATATATTCTAACCTGATCAGCTTTATCTGTAGGTACTTAAACGAAGCCCATACGTACGTTTCTGTCTCTTTCAGATACCTTAAGACATTGCTATGAGCAAGAAGGACGGATGTAGTCGAATATACGGCCATTGTGTTACGGAGTTGGACCTCAGGTGTATGACTAAATATTATGTATAGAATAAGTCTCGCAGTAACCCAAGAAAGTAGAATTTGAATGTTTACATGACAATTTTATATCCCGATTCCAGACTGTTATCGTAGTGGTATCTCATCGAGATCAGTCAGTCAAACACAATATAAGCCATACCAAAAATTCAAATTTGAGTAGGACATTCAGTTGAATCAAGAAATAGTAAATACGACTACTATAGTAAGAAATGAAAGTTTCAGACTTTCGCGTAGCATTAGGCAAAATGCCTGGGCCAGGGCCCTTACGTGACCGAAATAAAGGAGAGTACACAATATGAACAGTCAAGATTACTGGCTTTTGTTTTTTATGCATCAACGATGTCTTTGTGTATATGTCAACTGTAGATGTCAGCTGTAATAACGTGTACGATACGCCTACAAAAATATTAAATTAGTCAACAGTAATCCGATAAAACCTACCTCTGACAACTCGGGGAAGTCATTCTTATGACAGAATGGACACTCCCATAGTCCAGTCTCGTCGTTTCTTACGGGGTTAGCCTGGTCCAGCATTTCCCTCTGGGGCTTTCTGTGCGAGATACCGACCACCGAAGCTAACACCATTTTTCCTAAATAAAATGTCTCTGGAGTCTCTTTGGTTAATATATCGAACAACTCTTCTGGAGTCGGCGAGCGATATTGTACCCTAAGGTCTTTATACCTAGAATTCAATTCTGCTCGAATATCGTATAGTGTTATACATTTATTTCCGAAGCCTTGGCGTTCTAACTCTTCGGCGAAGGCGTCGAGATCCAAGTCCTTTAGCCTTTCAGGGGCTTCCAGGATTTCTTCTACGGCACCGGCAGGGTTAGCATCCTCGTCTTCGTATTCTAAAGCATCTACAGCCATTTTCCTCGCCCATTCGTAAGTTTCAGGGTGAACACGCGACCCGTCCAGCACTTCAATATAGGCCTCAGTACTGTCTCCTAGACTGCTTGTGTCAATTTTGATGAAACCTGAGCAGTTAATAAAGACTTTCGGGCCCATGTGGCAGACAGTAACTAATTGTGTTCTGTTTTCAAGCTTCTGATTAGTTTGTTTGAAAAGTTTGATTAGAGCTTGAGCCTTTCTCGGCCCCAACCCACAGACGTACTGTAGTAACTCTGTACCTCGACCAGTCAATATAGCTTCATTCATATCTACACCAACTTCGTTCACTCGATTCACAAATTCTAGCTCGATTCCTTCTAGTAGATCCTCTTTAGCTATTTGGTCTTGGAGCGGGTGGTATCGCAGACATAATATTTCCTCGTCTGGGCCGCAAAGCTGTGAGATTTCCATCAACGGGTCTTGTAGGAGGCGACCTTGGCACACGGCCTGTCGGAGTATGTCGGGGTATTCTCTGAAGTCATTCTGAAAAAGCGACATAATGTAAATAACTTCGATAAAAGGTTGTAATCATTGGAGTTGCCAGTGCGGAAATTGCCTCAAATGTATAACGCCAATCATGAAATTTTCAACTCCCTGTTAATCTGATTTCTAACCAAAAATTTGACAGGACCTTAAATACCGGTAGCGCTAACTAGTGTGCACAAATAACACTTATCTACCAAAATTATACCAAAAGATTTAAAAATATAGACTTAATTGCTTATAAGCACAAGTATAAATATCTGAGTAGCTCAATGGTTAGAGCAGTCACCCTGTAAGTGGAAGGTTGTAGGGTAGCCAAAACCTCAGAAAGTCGAAAAAAAAATTAAGGTATTGGAATTTAGCTAGTTCAATTGTGTTTGCGACCTGTTCATCGCCTAATAAATTATTTTAACATGTATTTGCTTAAATAACAGTTTCAAAAGCCATAGACTCACTCTCCCACGGATGCTGTTGCTGTAGATCTTGCTGATATGGTTGTCCGCGATCTCGATGGGGATGCGCGGGAACTGCTCATCCTCCACCAGACGCTGCACGCACTCCGACACGTCCATCTTGATGTTTAGGGCTTCGCGGGACTCCCCCCCGATCACGATTACGTGAGGCTTCTTGCGGAGGATAAACCTGAGTAACGACAGATCATATTTTTTATTTAAACTTGCTATACCTTTGCTACTAGCACTAGGATCTCTTCCCACAATCCTTACACAGTTCTATGTGTACAAAGTCTGAGCATGAAGTCATAATTTATACAATTAAAAATGTCGGTATTCAATATGCCTGTTGACATGTTTACAATAAAACTTCTATTATGTCTTGTGTTTCGCAATGTGTTAAGAAATATAGTACTAGATTTAATAATGTAACAGTATTAAAATCAGTTTTAATTCTCCAAACAGTAGGCGCAACTCAATATTTTATCCTACTACTGAACAAGGACTGCGCACACTATCAGGACGGTACAGCGAGGGATTTTTGGTTGACTAATAGTATTGTATCATATGGCGCATCACATGCCGCGGTATGCTTAGTGATTATTGACATTGTAATTTCAAGCGTAGTGTTATAACATAAGATACATTATTATTCGTCAGTTACAAATCACACGCGATACCGTCCCGATAATGGGAGCGGTAACTTAAGGACATTCGTCAGCTTGGCTGGCGAAGGTTATTATAATGCAAAAAAACGGGATACCCGGAGGAAACTTAACGTATACAGAGACATTTATTAGTACAGACAACAGCACGGCAACCTATGACAAAAAGTCAAGTTTTCTCAATTGATATTGATCTCTACTTATTGGACTTAAAGTTGAAAATCAATTCAATGACCTTAAACTTTTTGAGTAGGTTGACCTGCCGTCGTCTGTACCAGTATATAAAACTACAAACCTTCTAAGAGCCGTCATGTCAGCTTCTTTATTTATCCTCTCGAGAGCATCCCAGGAGTTTCTTCTGTAGAGCAAGTGCGGCAACCTCAGATGGTCGGCGACCTCGCCGCCCGCCGCTATTATGCACGCGAAGGCTGAGTGTTGGCGGTCGGGCACGTACGCTATCGATAGCACGCGGAGACCTGGAACAAAACACAATGTTTAAAGGGTTTTTTGAGAAATGATATTACTATTGTGATTGGATGGTTGGATGATTGGATGTAATTTTTAGGTGTGATAGCGTAATAGTAAAAAACTCAGACAGACAAGATTACTTTTGCATTCAGAGATTATCAAATTTGCAGCATAAGTGAAATTATAGAGCGTATGAAACGATAAAGACGACAAGGCCTATGAAAACGAAGAAAGATTCACTGTGCTACCCAATGTTCATATACTTCTAAAATACGTCACTGAAATTGAAATCAAGTAACAACTAAAACTTCATAGAATAGCAGTTATAGATAGAAACCTTAATAAAAATAACCATTTAAAAAATAACAATTTATCCAGACGTACCATTAGAGGTGTCCCACTCGTCGTCGTCATCGTCCGATATCCTGGACTCATAAGGCGCCACTTTCAGCCAGTCGTACAAGCGGCGACGGCAACACCTACGTACACATATTTTAGTGTCAAAGACCCATGTTTTACTGACAGTAATTTTATAATACCAGAGATAACAGAATAGAAACAATAAAAGGTGATATAAGCATAAAAATTACACCTGAAACCATAGATTTAATATAGATGATAGATTGGCAATTGAATCCTGAAAACGAGACCAAAACTAGGTTACGCTAGTGTGCATAAAGTGAGCATGTGCGTGAGATAAATAGTGCAGGTACTGCATTGTCTGCTTGCTTTCAATATCGATTCCATCGACACAGTTTACGTTGACGCCGGTGACTTATTTTTTAGTATTATTATAAGAACACCAAAAAACTGCAAGTAAATACCTAGATATGTTTTTTTTATTTTATAATTACTTATCCCCGAACAAAATCAATTTATTGTAAAAAAAATCGTAGGCTTTACTTGCCAGTATTTAACAATTTTGCCTCATTTTGCGATCGCGATCGCCAAGGTTGAAATAAAACTGATATTTATTTTTCAATTACATATTACAAACGTACACTAAATATATTTAATAATTTACATATATTTAATATTTAACTAATGGGGATTGATGGGGGCTTGAACAATATGGAGATTGATCCAGAGCGTAATTTTACAGGCTGAACGCCTCTGTGTTAAAAACACTTAGGGTCCAAATATAAACTGCAAATGCTCGAATATTTATTGGGCGAACATTCTTTTCTATTAGGAAATTTCAACCATTTCTAACGTATTTCAACAATTTAGGCTGTATGCGGTTTACAATGTGAAATATGTCAGCTAATGAAATGTCGATAAGATATCATCGACAACGTCGATCACTTAAATACAAAAGTGACGTTAGTAATTGCTGAAATTCGCGTATTTGATATTATTTTTAATTGATTTCATATGAATTTAAATCCTTCTTCCGATGAAATGCCCTATCAATTAGTATACAAAATTTTAGTCAAAGCTCTGAAACATTGTATTTTGCTGCTGATAATCGCGATTGTGTGTTGACCTGTGAAATGTACAATTATGTTGGTTCCCTTTTTTAGATGAGTTACTTCCAGGTACTGAACATGTAACCATAATGAAAATACATCAACTCGACACTTTTTTACAATAATAAAAATGAAACTAGTAAAACTAAAGGGAATATTGTGTTGCGCGTGACAGACGTCAGAACTCAGAAAAACACTACGGGTTCCTAGCGTGTACGTGAACGGCCTTGTGATCTATCTCATTCTATCATATAGCTGCATTATATTCTGTCTCTTTTCATTGCCAATCTAACAGTAGTATATTAAATCTATGCCTGAAACTGTCCTCATTTGACGTTGTACAAGTCAAGTCAGTGTCAACTTTATAACCCGGCTAAATTATGTCGGCATGCAATAGTATGGATATTTATGTCATGTTGTAACTTTTCGATTAATATAGGTTGTATTAAAAGTCAAATGTCAAAGGGGTGCAATAAAAGTTGGGACACTTTTTTCACGACGATTGTGTACCTAGTTTTTTATACAGAATGACTTGTTCATCACCGTAATTTTTTTATAGACGTTAAGAATCGTATTCAGAATCCATTTATGAAATAAAAAATTTAGGTCATGTTTTAACCCGAAAAATTTTTTCACCGTTTTAAATTTCACGGTCCTAACTTCCTAAGCCTGTGAAGGTATGAAAGGTAAATCAACAACTTATAAATAATAATGCAATGAACGAATGAGATGCGCATCGCGTAAAAAGTGTTGCGAGGCCGTATCCAAAAAATTAGATTTTTCGGAAATTTTCTAGGTGCTTTATCTTGACATTTTTGTGCCGGCCTATACCAAAAGAAAAAATAATTATGTAATTTTTATGTCTAGTCGATTGTTGTATTAAATTTGGATGATGATTAAAATTTCATCCTATATTTCATCAATGATTATAAGTGATTGTTTCTGCAGTTCTTCTCCTTGGCTTGCCGGATTGAAGCAAGGATTTCTGTTATACGTGCAAGCGTCATAACAACTATAATCCAGCTAAATAGGTGCGGTAAGTTTAAAATGTATACAATAAAAGGTAGGTACTTACTTGAGCACATATTCCTTGCTCTCCTGCAACAGGACCGAGTGTAGTTCCCTGCGCAGCTCCGGCATCACGATCTTGGTGAGCGCTATGGTGACCGCCTCCACGCGCAACTCGTTCCACGCCTGGACTGTGGCTGCGAACTCGTCCTATACAAATGTTTGCATTTTATTATGACCGATAATAATCAAATGGTCTCTTTTTGACACTCTCTCCTTCTCTCTCTTTCTTTTTCTTTCTCTATGTGTGTATATCTCTGTTTTTACAACTCACTCTTAGTGCATACCTATCATTCCCGGTTTATACTTTACCAATTTTTCCATCCACATGAACATCACTCAAAAGATAGTGTATAATTTTCTTTCTCTTTCTCTGTTATGAAACTCTTACAGCCCAATAATAACATTTAATCTCAGAATGATAACACTTACCTTTTGGTAAAGCGCCTTCAACTCCTCAAGGTAGCTGGGGCCGGTGTTGCCTTCGATCTGCTCGCTGATTGTCATCTCTAGGAGCTTGTCTTCAACTGCTATCGTTAGTTTCAGATACTGATCGCCAGTGAGGTCACGAACTGGCTTCTTCTTTAGGTATTTTAAGCTGTCAGAAAAGTTTAATTAATGAAAATCTTGCGTTAGAAAGTCCCATACCGTTGGTTACCGGAATCTAGATTAAACACTCCGTGACAAATATTCGCAAATTTTTAAAAACAATCCGCAAATTTTTAATGCTGTAGATGACCATTTTGACTCCCAATATATTATAACATGCATTATTTTAATGGTATGATGACAGTGCAATGAGTGTCATTGGTCATTACCAATGCCAAAACAATAATTAACAAGTTGCCCGCGCCTTCGCTCTCGTCAATTTCTGTTATTATGATCGCGATTAATTTGAATAATTTTCCCCGTTTTCGCCACATTTTTTACTGATGCTTCGCTCCTATTGGTCGCAGCGTGATTTTATATAGCCCAAAGCATTCCTCGATAAATGGACTATCCAACACAAAAATATTTTTTCAATTCGAACCAGTACTGCCTGAGATTAGCGCGATCAAACAAACAAACAAACTTTTCAGCTTTATAATATTAGTATAGACTAGCTGTTCCCCGCGACTTCGTCCGCGTCAATTTCTGTTATTATGAACGCGATTATTTATGCAACATTTTTCACTAATGCTTCGCTCCTATTGGTCGCAGCGTGATGTTATATAGCCTAAAGCCTTACTCGATAAATGGACTATCCAACACAAAAATAATTTTTCAATTCGAACCAGTACTTCCGGAGATTAGCGCGATCAAACAAACCAACAAACTCTTCAGCTTTATAATATTAGTATAGATTTACCCGAAGCAAGCGTGGTTCTCGTCGATATCCTTCAGGCCGCGCGGCGTGGGCTTCACTGTGATCGTCGCCCGTTCACGTAGCGCGTCCCGGAGCGTGCTTCTCAGTAGCGGCTCGCGGGCCAGCTGTACCCCGCACATGTAAACCGCTCGGCGGACCACCTCGGCGGCCGAGCCCGTGCTTAGCGTCTGTTGACAAACCCGTTTTTTTTAGTTCTGGCTAAGATCAGACCATGCTGCTGATTTGTTAGTATAAATTGGATACACGCATGTCTGTCATGGTAGACGTTAGGGATGTTTAATAAACGAATAAATAAACGTAACCTAACCTAATTAATTGAAATGTATGGATGGTATACATGGAGTATACATGTATACATGGATGGTATAGTTGATCGATAAAAAGGTTTTTTTTTAATTTTGACTTAATCATTTATTTTTACGATTACGTGCTTAGCCGCTTCTTAAACAGACAGTGTCTGAATTATTTGCCAAGAAGATGTAAGAGGCGTACCTAATGATGACATTTGACTTTTCAGTAATGTGGAAATTGCCAACCCTAGCATATTTTTCTATTCACCTCATATCTCGTTTCTATTGACCCATAGGTATTACGGGTAAATAGAAACGACCCATATTTTTGCATTTTCTGCTGTAATTAAAGAATGAATGCCAATTTAGAAGACTGAAATTTGTCAAAACCACTAAGAGACATGATAAAAACGCCATACAATTACTCTTGACTAGTGAAAACATTAATAAAATTGACGTTAAAGTTGAAAATTGTGTCTATTCACCCCATTTTACGGTATTTAAAACCGTATAATGCAACAAAACAATATAATTCGTTTTCACATATTATTATTGCATTGTTTGTGGTATTAAGTTGAACCGACATCATAAACCAACTTACACAATCCAGTGACTAGGGTACACTAAGGCCAGTTTACCACACAAGAGAGGTATAACATGTCCATCATTGGCTGGTGATAGGCCAATGTAAGTGATAATACTTACGTAAGGTGCCGCAGCCTCGAGCGGAGCCACGGGCTGCTGCTCCACTTCATGGCGCTGATAGTTATCCCGAACATTTTCCGCGAACTGCTCTGGCGTTAGACCGAATTTCTTCACCAGAGGTTCTGTAGGAAAAGGCATGGATTGAAAAACCTTTTTTTAAACGATTTTTACTGGTACCTACTATATGATGTGATAGTTCTTTTATTTCAACTTTATGATGGTTGTTATTGTCTACGATTTTTAAGCTAGCGCCTTGACCACGTAAGAACTCAGTTCTTCCGTGATTATGGCAATTGTAACAGTACCGAAATATCAGAAACTCAATAATTAACACGGTATATTATAGGTCATGAATCCTGAATCAATTAACTCTACTAATAGATTTGCTATCTTGTCTGTTGTCAGAACTTTCCAAGTCGCATCAGATAACTTACTCTGCAAAACGAAGCTCGTATTAACGGATATATCTGTCTCTTTCAGATACTTTTAAAAAAAGACATCTGTATGAGTGATAGGTAACCTATGTGTTATTCCGTTCCTACCTACTTCCTTTAATCTAAATCCACGTTATATTTCATTGAGATCTGTTAGGCCGTTTTGGCGTGATTAAGTAACAAACAAACATCCATTCAAACTTTCGCGTTTATAATATTAGTATATAAGATTAAAAGTTGTTACCTATGCCTGCCTTCCTGCACAGCTCGTAGGGACCGGAACGAACGGCGTACTTGACATCGCAAGGTTTGTCCTCCTCTTCAGCAGCGCGGGCCTCCACTTCGGCGGCCGCTTCTTCGGGATCTTCTCCATTCTTCTCCGCTTCCTCGCGGGCTAGTCTCCTGAACAAGGGTTGGTTTACTGAATGCTTAATTAATACCTAGTTGATAATGGTTTCGAGTTATTGAGTAACAAATTCAGCGTCATTCTAATTTACGTTTACGCGTTCGATGAGCTTGATCCAGTAAAATTAAGAATAACATATTTTTTTATCACTGAACACATCTAAACAAAAGTAATTTTACAAAATACCGTTGCAAATCTGTACAGCACGAAATCCAATTAAGATCAAATGATTAGACGACTTGTATTTTATTAAAATTACGATCTTAAGATCGTCTTAATTGATAGATCAACAATGCTACACTTACTTCTTCTCTTCTAATTCTTTCTTTTTCTCTTTGACGCGCTGCACCTTCTGCATCTCGGGCAGATCGTTGGAGTAATACAGAAGGAAGTGTGTGTGAACATCGCGGAGCTCTTCCGACGTTTGAACGTTCTTCAATCTGAAAAATCACTTTCAGTTAAAACAATATTGTTACCATTATTAATGCTAAGATATAACTTTTAATACTTGGTTTCCTATCTCTAAAGCATACTTGTATGGAATAGAAAAAATACTTGAAGATAGGAAATAAACCTTTGCCTAGTTCTCTGAGCTAAACCATGACACAATATGCAATAAAAATATTTTTTGAGAAAATTGGAATCGTAATAAAATTGTAAAAAAAAAATCGTAAATAATAATTATCCTCATTAATAATACAATAAGATAGTTTTAGCATCCATCAACATCATCATTAGGCAAAGGCAGTCATTATTTTAAATACCACGAACCTTTTTTTTTTTTAATAGTTTGTGTAAGAATGTTACCTACAAATATTTTGCATGATTTTCTTGACTTTAAAATGATTACTTTGATTACTATTGTGTTAAAGAGAATTCCTTAAAAACTAAGTAATATAATATTACAAATATATGGCAATACTCATTTATATCATTGAATTTAAATAAAAAAATAAATAAAAATATTTAAAATGCATATACAGCATCTATCCGTGCCGTGATAAAATAGAATACCATCAGCTTTCCGCCCGCGAGTTTACGCTATAAACTATCTATTTACGTGGTCTTGTGGCGAGTCCCATTATAATGTACTACTGTAGTCACACACAATACTGTACCTTTCAATGTCTTCATCCTTGACCAGCCTCATGTTGTCTGGTATGGGCGCGTCGGGGTTCTCCATCACCTTGTCGAGCTGGTAGTCGCGCATGTTCTCCAGCAGTTTCAGCAGATTCTCCTTGCGTTGCTTCAGTTGACACCACTAAAATATATACCACTTAAATAGTTACTTGAAAATTAATGTTTTTGGATTACACAGCGACAACCTCAGTTGGGAACGGAAAACTTTCTTTCGTTATGTGCTTCATGGAAATAAGGAGTAAAAAGTACTTAGGGCGTACAAATCTGTTTGTGTATCAAGTTTTTTATATTAAATCAATGGAAATGTCTAAATTATTGCGACATTTATGGGGAGCTATGTCCAACAGTTTGATATTGTACTGTGTTGGTACACACACTCACCTTTGCATCGTACTTGTAGACTTTCCAAAGGTCGTTGATGTTCAACTCTGGTTGCACATACTCTTTGCGGTAGAACGCGATAAAAGGCACCTCCAACGTCTGGTTCCGCATGAAGTCGAGCGCTTGACGGATTTTAGTTATTGTGCTTGATCCCCTAGAATAAACAGGTTGGAACTGGAATTATAGTATTTTACAGAAGGTAGCATAAACAAATATACCCTTGCCTATTATACAGTAGGTTATTGGAAAAAAAAATGTAAATGGTAGACAATATTACCCTTTGTCAACATAGTCATGAACACAATTTTTTTAATTAAAATTCAATGTTCCCTGAGTCATTTTTATTTTTAAAATGTAGTCATCAAATTTTTTACTATATCCTATAACATACTTAAAAATCTCCTGTCATGGTGTTCATGGTCTAACTCCTCCAAAAATGGCTAGAACAATTTATATGAACTTTTTGGGTAATTTGGTAGGTCTGAAAATAGAATGTAGATTATTTGGTATCCCGGAAAAATATACGGTTCCTGTGGAATAGGTTTTAATTGTAAATACCGCAAGTACGAAGTCATAGACAACATCTCGTACATAAAAACCACTTAGGCAATCCTGTACAAAAATGTGTTATTGTATTACTTATAATTTTTTTTCGGCTGTCCCTCTATATTTCTGATGAGAGGTTGGAAAGTGTTTTTGGTGTATTACAAGTATTAGTTATCAGTATTGGATACTATCTGCTTACCTACGCGACCTTTCCCTAGCCTCCTGCGAGTCTGCCTTCGACACGGGCGGCTTGAGGAACGCCTGCTTGTAGATCCACTCGGCCTCGTCCTCCAGCTCCGTGCTACCCTCCTCCACGGCAGTGATGGGCACCTCGCGTATCTGCATCCGCTCGGGCACATCTGTTTTGCGGATCTGAAGAGAGGTGACAGATGTCAGTGTATCAACCAATAGATTGAAAAAATAAAGTATGGTTTTGTTTTACTTTTTGAACTATATTGAACAAATAAGTTGAAGGAAGAACAATAGGTGGACTGAAAGCCGTATGGTATCGGGCTAAACAGAAATGTTTTGTGGGCGTGGGGGGGAAATTAATATAAATAAGA
Source organism: Anania crocealis (assembly GCA_949315895.1). Taxonomy (NCBI): domain Eukaryota; kingdom Metazoa; phylum Arthropoda; class Insecta; order Lepidoptera; family Crambidae; genus Anania; species Anania crocealis. The sequence continues at coordinate 17,093,867 of OX438859.1, read as the reverse complement.
TTATTTTAAACAGAAAGACAATTACATAGACTTAGGTATTATTCAAATTGTCATAAAAGAAGTAAAATATAATTTGTCTAAACTAGGATAAACCTGTCATAATTATTATTGGCATTTGCTTTTTTTCATGTTTATTTTATAAATTTATCTTTTAAGTCTATAACTGCCCAGACACTTAAGCAATTTTATTGATTGGGACTCACCAGTAACGCCCATGGTGCTCAATGTGTTAAATGAATTAGCAAAATTTGCAAATTTTTACGCTCCATTTTTTTTTTATTTGTGCTGCATGGAATAACACCCACCTCATTATCCAAGTCGGTGAAATGGCTCCTCTTTAACTCGCTTGGTTCATAAATCTCAAATATGGATTTCTTGCTGGGTCTCTTTGGTTTACCCTTTTTAGTTCTCCTTCTTTCACCTGAAAAGTCACACACTTGTGTCAACACAGACATAAGTTTTATTTTTAGTTTGAGTTAGTTACTACACTCAATTACTCCTCAAACTTGTCTTCTTGTCTGATTGTCAGCCTCTTTATAAGAGTATTGAACATTTAATATAATTCACATAAAAAAATATATTTAAACTGGTAGTTTAAGCATATATATTATATAAGCTTAAAATACCAGTTTAAAGTTTACTCAAAACAAGTGACGGACAACATCCAGTTTAAAAGTTACCAAACATCACAATATTAAAAATATTGAGTAAAGAATAAATTAATAAAAAACGCAACAACTGACCATCTTCCTCTTCATCTGTGATATATGAGTCTAAGTCCTCCTCGTCCTCATCTTCATCATCCTCGCCATATTTCTCGAATTCGTCATAGTCAAAGTCCACACCGAAAATGTCCTGACCCTCTTGAAGTGATCTATAACATTTATTGTAATTTTTTTTGTTAAACTGCTATTTAGAAAGAAACATAATTATACCAGACATCACAACAACTGTCATGGTCTCAACATTAGATTAAAGTAAAATGTTCCACCACCACTTCATGAGTTTTTATGCCTGACTGGAATGAAATCAAATTTAGGGATATAACTTACATAACTTGTTCTTACTAATTATTTTTTAGTAGTTGATTATTTAAATTTAAAATGATTTCACAATTAAACCTTAACATTCATAATTACTGTCATAATCTTAAAATGGTTTGAAAGTAACCTAAGTATTTTTTAATTATTTAAATTTCTGTCAAACATAAGAAGCAGCAGAAATCTAATAAGAATTACAAGTTCAATACTAATACAAATGAACATAAAGTAGACTTACGCATCAGTGAATATTGGTTTACGTTTCTTTTTACGTTCAGCTATTGGTCTACCATCATCGTCAACGATAAAGTCATCAGCATCAGACTCCATGTCTTCATTCTCATCATCATATTCCTGCTGTTGCTGCTGATGATGGGCTGCCGATTCTGACCTATTCTCATCTTCCTGAATATTGCAAAGAGATCATTAAAAATTCTATTCATTTTCAGTTTCTAATGCTTGTGTGAATGGTGCACACCTACCCAGTAGGTATTATCTTAATACTAAAATCACAAGCACGAAAAAGTCAATTTAAAATGTTTTGTTTAACTAGATATAATTTATTATAATTGGATGGAAGTACAAAATTTAATTCTTCAAAATTTATATATGTTTATTTGATTCTATACTAACCTCATCACTCCCTCCAACAAACAATTTTTCAGCAATAACCTCCCTCTCCAGATCTGGGTCATCAGCACCCTCATTGTCACTATCATCATCTTCCAAGCGGCGGAGACGCTTGAATTTGTTCTACAAGAATGAAGAACTCTCCTTAATAATAAATCCAAAAAAACAAGTGTTACAATTACATAAAACTATATTGAGACAAGTATTTTACCCTTGCAACTTTAACTCCAAGATTTTCTTCAATGAGATCATAATCCTCATCTTCCAACCTATCATCTAACTCATCATCACTCTTTTTTCTCTTCTTAGTGTGTCCTTCGCTAGCATCTGAGTCCTCTCCATCACTACCAGACTCATCGATGGGTGCATCATCGATCAAATCTTTTAATTCTTCGCGGAGACGGTCCTCGTCATCTAAAAAGAAAAAGAAATAAATACCCTAAGATATTTCAATGTAAAGTGTGTCAATCTTAGAAAAGCAAGGTTATACAAAATATCATAACATCTACATTTATGAGGTCAGAATCGCCAATAAGGATTGTTTTTACAGTGAAATGGTGCTCAATTACGGCCAAGCTTGTTCTAGAATACCCAAACGTGGTAATTTGTGAATTCATAGTAGTTACCTTCCTCGTCTTCTTCTTCGTCGTCGCTTTGAACAGCTATTTTTCGCTTAACTTTTTTACGCGCTGCTGGCTGCTCGTCATCTTCAGACAACTACAAATATTTTTGTTTCTAATGAAATTTAGTTTATAAGGTAGAAAACCTAAAATAAACCATTTGAATCATTGACGAATCATCAATGTATTTCCATACTTACCCCACTCTCCTCAGCTTCTGAGTCGAAGAAATCAGCCATTATCACCAACAACTAGTAAATAAAACTAAATACAACGCACTGATACTTTTCCTACATAAAACACGCACAAAAATGGTATTATTTGGTTAAAAACTGCGCTTTTGAGAAGTAAAAGTCAAACAGACAACTAGATTGAATGAACGAGGTTGACATTTTCGGTCGTATGTATTATTCATTCGTTCTGTTCCACAGAATATAATTTTACGTAAGCGTGGCATTATTTCTAAAAAATGTTGCCAGTTAAGGTAAATTTTGAGCTATACAACAGGGGCCTTACCATTAGCTCTTAAAGCAGGACTGCTATTGGACTGCATTGCTCTTTTGTACTATGACATCGTTTTTAGCAGGCCTGTGGCAGGCCAATTTACGTCGACGTTTCTAAACCGTTCACCATTTTTTTACTATGAACTTTTCAATCTTTTCATACCATGACACTCAATTTGACAGCAGGTAAACGTCCTTTTGAGCGAAGCTAATGTCATCCTAGCCATCTTGAAGAAGTTACTAGGAGACTAACTTTTTCGACATATTTTATGCGTTTCTCAGACTTTTTTCAGCAGTTTTGTGAAAATTTACATGTTTCATTATAGATTAAGGAACCTAATTACAGTGTAAAGAAACCTGAAGGTCTTTGAGTTAGTATTTTGTATAAAATGTTTATATCATCATTTACCAAAATGAAAATACAATTTCGACAAAATTATGTAATAGGTATATACAATAGAATTTAATGAAAAAACTCTACTTTTAAATTTTATAAATCTTCTTACTAATATTTATGTGTAATACTTTTTTCAGATTTGTAACAAATACATGAAAATTATAAGTGTAAATGATGGCTATGATTCATTTAATTTACAATAAAATATGGTCTAATCATCCTTTGTAGTCTCACTTGAATGAACTGAGCATTATAGCATCTGTATGGCTTTTAGGTAAACATACAATGCACATTTTAGTTTAACTTTAAAGATATGTCCTTTCCGTTCAATTGAGTAAAAAGAAAAGATAAAGAAACATATTTTACAGGTTATAGCACCTAAAACCCTTGTGTTATGAATATGTTGCTGATTTTGTTTGTTTAAATATTGCCTGGGTGTAAAACACAACTAAGTTTTAGTTCTTATATAACACATTTGCAGCAGTCTTACAAAGATGATAAAATTAATGAATATTTCCTTTTATTGTAGGTGATTCTAGATATTCACTGCTCAAATTTATGATGACAACAATTGTTAAAGCAGAATTAGATTTTTCTGAAGCCTATTATACCTATACAGAGACATGTAAAAACTCTTAATGACAGAGAGAGATCAATTATAGGTGTTCTACAGACTCTTATTCAATGGTTCATTACCAACCTCAGGTAGCTAGCCTTATTGCAAAAGCATTTGTAATCCTACATAACATTTTGCAATGCAGCTAATCTCACAGATCAAGCAAATTTATCTCACAGACGAAGAGGTTCACCAATAAGCTTATGTATTGATGTATTTTTTAACCCCTTGTAATTCCAGACACAAATAAATTGTCTTATGGCTCGATTCCACAACTTCGGTAGCCGACCAGTTAATACATATATACCTAGAAAGTTATGGTTGTTTTGTTAGATTTTAAATTTAGGGTTAAAACTGAAGTACTGTTATATTAAGTATGTCTTTTTTATTTTAATATGTGTTTGAAATATATTTTTTTGTAATTATATTACATATATGAAATCATGTGTTTGTTTTTTTACTGCAAAAATTCTACAAAACATGTCTACTTAACCAAATGCTCGACTGGTAGAGAATACCCAATATGTAATATAATTTTCTGTTTCCTCTTCCTCTCCTTGAATCATTAATTATTTTATGTTTTATTTTTTGCATTTAGTCTTCCCAGTCAGTACTAAAATAGAATAGATTATTATAATACACGTGTAAAAAGTAGTAGTAGTCTTTTACTACACAGTGTAACTGAACCAGGAACTTCATTCAAACCCTAATTTTATGACTACATCGCCCGCAGAATTAAAATTTCTGCCACCCTTTCCATTCGCTTGGAGTGGTCTCCAGCTGTTAAAGATTTGTTAACTGTTATTCCCAAAGGTTATACAATTGGGTGTGAGAAACTAGGCGTTTTTTTTTGTTGGTTTTCACTGAAAGTCAATGGATGATCACTTTTTTTATACTAATATTTTAATAAAATTACTTACAATTCCACTTTACTTTATTCAATACTTACACACAAGTATGACATTGTGAAAATATGGTTTAACCACATGAATAAATATTTACTCATGTGGTTTAACTCAATGTTTAACTGTAAATATAAAATAGTCGAACGTACTTACTACTCCGGGAAAATGAAATATTTCTTCAATTTTTGAATGTTACCGCCAAAAATGCAGGCAGAACCGTTCCAATCATGATCACGTTAAAATGTCTATCCACATTTTCAATAACCCAACACTGTACATTAATTACTATCGCCAAGAAGGTAATTTTACTAGAATTGAGTATTTTAAGTAATCTCCTGCAAAATAGCAACATTTAGATCGACTTTTTCTCTTTAAAATCCAATAAGTATAAAGTTTTTCAAAAACCGGTAATTTGAAATAATTCATGTATTTGTGTATTTGAACGTTTTCAACTAAAAAGAGACAGATTTATCAGAACCAGTATAGCTCTGTCTCGTTCATGCAATCTGCAGACAAACAGACCATAGACAAGCTTAGCAGTTCACCTTTTGGTTTAGCGGTGCTAAAGTCGTTCAGCTATTCAGCGGTTATGGTATGATTTTTAGCAGGGCAAAAGCAGCCCTACTGTTGAACTGCCTGGAAATTGAGTGGCTTGCTATAAGCTGATGGTAAGCCCCCTGGGGGCTTTTCCCCCTGGGAAAAAGTCGATCTAAATGTTGTTATTTTGCAGGAGATTACTTAAAATACTCAATTCTAGTAAAATTTCCTTCTTAGCGATAATAATTAATGTACAGTGTTGGGTTATTGAAAATGTGGATAGACATTTTAACGTGATCATGATTGGAACGGTTCTGCCTGCATTTTTGGCGGTAACATTCAAAAATTGAAGAAATATTCCATTTTCCCGGAGTAGTACGTACGTTCGACTATTTTATATTTACAGTTAAACATTGAGTTAAACCACATGAGTAAATATTTATTCATGTGGTTAAACCATATTTTCACAATGTCATACTTGCGTGTAAGTATTGAATAAAGTAAAGTGGAATTGTAAGTAATTTTATTAAAATATTAGTATAAAAAAGTGATCATCCATTGACTTTCAGTGAAAACCAACAAAAAAAAACGCCTAGTTTCTTACACCCAATTGTATAACCTTTGGGAATAACAGTTAACAAATCTTTAACAGCTGGAGACCACTCCAAGCGAATGGAAAGGGTGGCAGAAATTTTAATTCTGCGGCCGATGTAGTCATAAAATTAGGGTTTGAATGAAGTTTCTGGTTCAGTTACACTGTGTAGTAAAAGACTACTACTACTTTTTACATGGGTATTATAATAATCTATTCTATTTTAGTACTGACTGGGTAGACTAAATGCAAAAAATAAAACATAAAATAATTAATGATTCAAGGAGAAGAAGAGGAAACAGAAAATTATATTACATATTAGGTATTCTCTACCAGTCGAGCATGACAGTAGACATGTTTTGTAGAATTTTTGCAGTAAAAAAAACAAACACATGATTTCATATATGTAATATAATTACAAAAAAATATATTTCAAACACATATTAAAATAAAAAAGACATACTTAATATAAAAGTACTTCAGTTTTAACCCTAAATTTAAAATCTAACAAAACAACCATAACTTTCTAGGTATATGTATTAACTGGTCGGCTACCGAAGTTGTGGAATCGAGCCATAAGACAATTTATTTGTGTCTGGAATTACAAGGGGTTAAAAAATACATCAATACATAAGCTTATTGGTGAACCTCTTCGTCTGTGAGATAAATTTGCTTGATCTGTGAGATAATTGATTAGCTGCATTGCAAAATGTTATGTAGGATTACAAATGCTTTTGCATAAGGCTAGCTACCTGAGGTTGGTAATGAACCATTGAATAAGAGTCTGTAGAACACCTATAATTGATCTCTCTCTGTCATTAAGAGTTTTAACATGTCTCTGTATAGGTATAATAGGCTTCAGAAAAATCTAATTCTGCTTTAACAATTGTTGTCATCATAAATTTGAGCAGTGAATATCTAGAATCACCTACAATAAAAGGAAATATTCATTAATTTTATCATCTTTGTAAGACTGCTGCAAATGTGTTATATAAGAACTAAAACTTAGTTGTGTTTTACACCCAGGCAATATTTAAACAAACAAAATCAGCAACATATACATAACACAAGGGTTTTAGGTGCTATAACCTGTAAAATATGTTTCTTTATCTTTTCTTTTTACTCAATTAAACGGAAAGGACATATCTTTAAAGTTAAACTAAAATGTGTATTGTATGTTTACCTAAAAGCCATACAGATGCTATAGTGCTCAGTTCATTCAAGTGAGACTACAAAGGATGATGAGACCATATTTTATTGTAAATTAAATGAATCATAGCCATCATTTACACTTATAATTTCCATGTATTTGTTACAAATCTGAAAAAAGTATTACACATAAATATTAGTAAGAAAGAAGAGTTATAAAATTTGAAAGTACAGTTTTTTCAATATATTCTATTGTATATACCTATTACATCACAAAACCATGCTAACAATTTTGTCGAAATTGTATTTTCATTTTGGTAAATGATGATATAAACATTTTATACAAAATACTAACTCAAAGACCTTCAGGTTTCTTTACACTGTAATTAGGTTCCTTAATCTATAATGAAACATGTAAATTTTCACAAAACTGCTGAAAAAAGTCTGAGAAACGCATAAAATATGTCAAAAAAGTTAGTCTCCTAGTAACTTCTTCAAGATGGCTAGGATGACATTAGCTTCGCTCAAAAGGACGTTTACCTGCTGTCAAATTGAGTGTCATGGTATGAAAAGATTGAAAAGTTCATAGTAAAAAAATGGTGAACGGTTTAGAAACGTCAACGTAAATTGGCCTGCCACAGGCCTGCTAAAAACGATGTCATAGTACAAAAGAGCAATGCAGTCCAATAGCAGTCCTGCTTTAAGAGCTAATGGTAAGGCCCCAGTATCTCTGTCTTCTTCGTTCTCTCTGCAAGTAATTCCATTAAAACTTCCCTGGCTTGCTCAACACTGACGCTTTGCTCAATAAATTCTCCTATCTTTTCTGGCATCTTTGATATATTACATAATCGTATTATCTCTAAAATTTCTCTACGACAGTTCTCGTAGCCTTCCTCAGTTAACTCATTAGTTGTCATACTAACACTCCTGCTTTTATGATTATTGATAAATTCAAAAAATGTTGTAACTCCATCTGCAACACCTATTTCTACTGCTTTCTCCCCAAAATATAGACCTGCTTCTGTTGATCGAATCTTTTCAATTGAAAGACCTCTGTTCCTTGCTATTAGCTGCAAAAACATTTCATATAGTCGGCCTACTTCTTTTTGTAAGCTTTCTAAACTTTCAGACGTCATTGGCTCATGCGGGTTTAAATCATTCTTTCGACTTCCAGCAAAGATTGTGGTATACTTAATACCTTGCCTTTCATCAAACCTACTTTGATCTATGTGACTTGCTATTACTCCTATACTTCCTACTCCTGAAGTTCTACTCACAAATACCTTTTCAGCGCTAGAGGCTATAGCGTACGCAGCAGAATATGCATCATCATTTGCTATTGCAATAATTCTCTTTTTTGTTCTTGATTCATAAATAAAATCAGCTAGGTCAAAGACACCGTTTACTTCCCCTCCTGAACTGACTATGTCAAGTAGAATCGTCTCTATGCTTTTATCTTCTAAAGCACTCTCTATCTCTTCATGAATATTTTCATACGAAGTCATGTCTAAAATATGATCAAAAGCTTCTGTTTTTTTAGTCAAAACTCCATAAATACGTATTATTGCTATTCCTTTTGGGTTTATATGAAAATGCTTTAAGTTCTTAAAGATAGGTTGTTTGCTGTTATATAATGATAGTAGTTCAAAGCTTCTTCTCTCTACCATTACTGGTTAATTTATCCACACCACTTCCTCCCCTTTTATGATTAACATCAGAATCGAAACAAAGTCCAAAATAATTAGCTCGCTTTTGATCTTCTGCTATTTCTTGGTCAATTTCTTCTACATCGTAAACCATTTCTGATACTACTTCTGCTCGACTTTTGAAGCCATTCCTTACTGCCATTTGCTGTGCTTGCTGATCTTTCAGTGGATCCACCCAATCAAATCCCTGTGGTATCCATTTTACATCTTTAAATACTTGATTATCTGTTGTAGAAAGCTCTCTAGATAAAGTGGCAAGTTCTAGCCATCTACTCCATACTGGTCTGCAAAATTGGAATACCATAATGTTATGTTGCAGCATAGCGCATCTACGACGAAACTCTATTAATCCTGCTCTGATTGATGAATAATTAACACCGGTTAAATCTCCTGTTAGTTGCTCATATGTTATTCCTGTGCCTATTGCTATTGCCCTCAGTTGCTGTCTCATGAATGCTTCATAACTTCCTCCAACATCTTATATGTTAAAAACAAGTCTTTATAAAATATTATAAAATAGTGATATAAAGACACATAGAGAAGAGGAACCGTCCTACATCTTGGTCATAAGGACCGTCCATCAGCAAGGTTCTCGTCTTTTATGTTTTGTACTGAAAGTTCCGAACAACTGGTTGAGCTTTTAGGCTTGTATATAAGGGTGGAAAATGCAGTATACATTATTTTTATGGAGGAATTATGTTATCAAATATAGTTGCTGGAATTGATGTTAGCAAAACTAAACTAGATGTTGATGTCCATCCACTTGGGCATCATAAAGTATTTGAAAATAACGTACAAGCTATTGATCAAATACTCGACTTTTTACGTTTGCACAATGTAACCAAAGTTGGACTTGAAGCAACTGGTGGGTACGAAAAATTATGTGCTTATACTTTACTAAACCATGGTTTCAAAGTATATGTCATTCAGCCTAGATGGGTTAGAGACTACGCAAAAAGCCTTGGTATTGCTACTAAAACTGATAAAATAGACTGTAGCATTATCTCACGTTATATTAGTAATACAGATATGCGTGTTACTCCTTTAAAAGTTAGTAACAATAATATTGACTGCTTGAAGCAAAAATTATCTCGCAGAAATCAACTAGTAGAAATAGCAAAAATACAAAAAACTCAAGCTCATCAGATAACTGATGTATCTATCATAAAACAAATAGAAGAGTTGCTTGTCATTTTACAAAATCAAATTCAAATTTTAGAAGATGAAATGATGGCATTGGTTGATCAAAGTCAAGAACTTAAAAAAAATACATATCAATAACTAGTATTCCAGGCGCAGGTAAAACCTTAGCTATTACTATGATTTGTTATCTACCCGAGCTTGGAACTCTCCAACATAAAGAAATATCCAGCCTTACCGGAGTTGCACCTTTTAATCGAGATAGTGGTTTTAGTAAGGGAAAAAGGTGTATTCAGGGTACTACTTCTGATCGACTCTTAAAACCATTTCTTACTGCCATCTGCTGTGCTTGCTGGTCTTTTAGTGGGTCTACCCAATCAAATCCCTGTGGTATCCATTTTACTTCTTTTAATGTCTGCTCATCGTTTGCAAAAATTTTCCCAGATAAAAGTGCAAGTTCAATCCATCTATTCCATATAGGCCTACAAAATTGGAATACCATGATATTATGTTGTAACATAGAGCAACGACGACGAAACTCTATCAATCCTGCCCTAATAGATGAATAATTGACATTGGTTAAATCCCCTGTAAGCTGTTCGTAGGTAATTCCTATACCAATAGCAATTGCTCTAAGCTGCTGTCTCATAAAGGCCTCATAGCTTCCACCAACATCAGATGGTTCTGAAAATTTAATATCCTCACCTGGATCTAAAAGTTGCATAGTTCCTGGTTCAAGTCCTGATAACGCAACTCCATGCTCATTTGATTCACTCTCTCCCATAATATTTGCTTCAGGATCAAGTCGTGTAATAAATCCCGCAAACATTGCCGCAGTTTTCTTTCTAACTAGCTCTGCATCGTCATATTGATCAAGTTCGTAAAGTTTCAAAAGTACGTTAGAAAGCCATGGTTCTCCTCTTATTTGCCCAGGTCTTTGTGGTTTATAAATATGAAGTACATCACTTGCTGGCACACGAACTGATTCTCCAATTATGCTTTCTCCTGGATGCTCTCTAAAAAGGTAATATGCTTCTCTTTGCCCAAGTCTATTGAACTCAATACCATTTCAAATAATATTACCATTTGCAAGTGTTTGATTGGTTTTGTTGTTTAAATGTTCTGACTCAAGCGCTTGTAGCTGCAATGGCATAGAAAGATCATCTTCAGGTTTACGGTTTCTGAGGCGTACAAAACATTCCCCGCCTTCAATCATACCTCTGCATATTAGAGCTTGTAGTCCGTAGAAATCACTAATTCCATTGCTATCTGCTTCATCGGTCCAATGAAGCCACAATTCCTAGACTTTCTTTTTTAATTCAGCATCTTTTGCTTTTGATTGCGGCTTTATTCCTGTCCCAACGCAATTACTCACTATCGTATCGATAATATTTTCAGCGTAAGGATTTTTTCTCACCATATCACGAGAGCGGCTGCGTAATGTTTCAAGGCTATTAGAAAGTAAGCTATTTATGCTACCTCTCTCTGGATGCCAATACATTAGCCTTCTTCCATAACCTGCTCCATCCCAAGCCAAGCTCTTGGTTTTTGGTAATTTGTTGAATAGTTGTTTTAGTGATTTTAGTAACATTTAGCCTCTCTTATGTTAATAAACCGCTTCATAAATTCTGAATACACCAACCCACTAGGTGAAATTTTTTCATTTTTTCTATTGACTTTTAACACAACTGCTGATGGCTCTGAAAATTTTATGTCCTCTCCTGGGTCTAAAAGCTGCATTGTTCCTGGCTCTAAACCTGATAGTGCTACTTCTTGCTCATTACTTTCACCTTCTCCTAAAATATTTGCTTCAGGATCGAGCCTTGTAATAAACCCTGCAAACATCGCTGCTGTCTTTTTTCTCACTAATTCTGCATCATTATATTGATCAAGTTCTATGAACTTTAGCAGTATACTCGAAAGCCATGGCTCTCCTCTAATTTGCCCAGGTCTCAGTGGTTTATAGATATGTAAAACATCGTTTGCTGGTACTCTCACTGATTCGCCAAATGACCCTTCTCCTGGATGTTCTCTAAATAAGTAATATGCTTCTCTTTGCCCAAGCCTGTTAAACTCAATCCCGTTTCTTATTACATTACCATTTCTTAAAGTTTGATTTGTTTTATTATCTAAATGTTCAGACTCAAGTACTTGCAGTTGTAATGGTACAGAAAATCTATCTTCCAGCTTTCTCGTTCTTAAACGTACAAAACATTCTCCTCCCTCTATCATACTTCTGCATACTAGAGCTTGTAATCCATAAAAATCACTTACTCCGTTACTGTCTGCTTCATCTGTCCATTTTAGCCATAATTCTTGCACCTTCTTTCGAAATTCTCCATCTCTTGCTTTTGATTGTGGTTTTATTCCTGTTCCAATAGAGTTACTTACTATTGTATCAATGATATTTGCTGCATATGGATTTTTTCTCACCATATCACGTGATCTACTACGTAAAGTTTCAAGGCTTTGAGACAGCAAATTGTTTATACTTCCTAACTCTGGTTGAAAGTGAAAAAATCTTCTCCCTAGCCTGCTGCATCCCAAGCAGAACTTTTGATTTTTGGCTCGTAGAATAATTGTTTGAAGGTTTTTAGTAGCATTTATAAAATTCCTTTACTTGTTGAAAAAATAATCTTTCTTTTGGCTACGGTTTTCAGTTCAGCTTTAATACGTTGTCTTAAGTTCAATAAATCTTTTATCTGAACTTCCCCGTACCGAACTACATGGTCACCATATGCAATTGATACTATTCGCTCTCCGTTTTGCAGTTTTTTTATTGCTTGTTCAACTTGAAACAAATACTCTTCGTTATACATTTTCCAACCACTTACTCTGTCTTACTTTTTTAGGCTTTTTACTTTCTGGTTTTTCACTTAAACTATTCCATTTACTCTCTGGCCAACGATCGATTCCAAGCGCAATAGATGCAGCTCTTGCATAAATTCGGCAATCTAGTACTTCATTTCTTTCTCTTACCTTTTGCCACTCTTGTTTTGTATATCCTTTTACTACTTTGCTGACTAATTGCTCTGCCGTTAGCTGCTTAAAATACTCAGGTGCATACTCCGGAAAATGACAATATCCAGGTAGAGCTTTTCCTTCTTCTTCTTTTAAAATATTAAGTAATTGAAAAAGCTCTGACTTTAATATCGATACTCCTACTGGCCATAGCTTTATTCCTCTTTTCAGCTTTTGACCACCAACTGTTATATCTACTCTACTTGGGCTGCTAAGTGGTACTAGCGCTTTGTTTACACCTTTGACTGCCATTACTCTTCCAGAGCCCTGATGACCTCTTACCCAATTGTATACTTCTTGCGTTGCATATCCAGCATCTACTGCCATCATACTTATCATATATTCAAGCCCATTTTTACCGATAAAATGATGATTGAGGAGCTCCGAAAGCTTTTTCCATACTTCCCCACCTCCTGTATCTCCTTCAAATACTTGGTAGTCTATTGACCAATTTTCACGACTTTTTCCCCATGCGACAACTTCTACTTCTAAACGATCTTTTTGGACATCTACTCCTGCTGTGAGGATTACTTCGCCTTTTGGTACTGTGCCTATGGGAAAAAATTCTCTCCTGTTAAATAATTGCTTCCAGTCTGGTACTTCTCCTTTGTCTACCCAAGTTTCTCCAAGCGTAGTATTTATCCAAACTTTCAGTAATTGCTCACTCACTTTTGCATGCAGAAAATCTTCTACTGCTTGAGTCCAACTATACCAGCCAACTGGGCTATAAAGACTTGAAAGATGAAATCTTTTTTCTCACCTTTTACTCTATTAGTAGGTCTCCATTCTCCACGCTCAAGCATCTCTGTTTTTTGATGATTTTCTATTTTGCCGCTACATTCAGTGCAGACATAATGTGCTGTTCTTGAGTCATTATTTTCCCATTTTATTTGTGACCACTTTTATACTTGGTAATAAGTACAATGCGGACAGGGAACAAAAAAGTATCTCTTATCTGTTGCTTCGAATTCTTTCTCAATTCTGCTTATTCCATGAATTGTTGGTGTTGATACTAAAAAAATATTTCGCTGTGCAAATGTATTAGTTCGAGCAATACTAAGCAGTACTGGATCTCCTTCTCCTCCTGAATCTCCTGGATACGCATCAATCTCATCAAGAAAGAGATACTTTACTGGCATAGATCTCAGTCCTACACTGCTGTTTGCTCCAGTTATTACTACAATTCCACCTGGAAATTCCTTACTTTGTACAGTATTGCCTGAGTCTCTTGACCTTGGGTCTTTTACTTTACTCTTTAAACATGGCGTACTCTCTATTAACGGCGCAAATCTTCCTTTTGACCAACGTTTTCCCATTTCAACTGTTGGCTGTACTACCAGCATTGGACCAGGAGTCTGATCTATGATGTAGCCAATCCAATTGTTACCAGCTTCTGTTCCCCCAATCTGCGCTCCTTTCATGAATACTACTTTTTCTGTTGGTGAGGACGGAGAAAGTGAATCCATGATTTCTTTTAAATAAGGAGTTCTTTCCGTTCTCCATTTACCTGGCTCTGATGCTGCAGTTGCTGCTAAAACTCGATACTCATTTGCCCACTCTGATACTTTAAGCTGCGGATCTGGTCTTAAACCTTCAGAAAAAGCTCTAGCGTATATCATTGTCTGCATCTACTCATAATTGGTTCTATCTCAATATTGTTAACAGTAGAGTTTATTCCTCCACACTCCTCCACACTCCTCAAATTCCATAAACACCTTTTTCTGAAATTCGCTTTCTATATATCTTTTGCTCGCCTAACTTATCATTATTGCTATAACAAGCGCAAATATCCCTGTTATTGTTGCAAAAATGATTGCACTGCTTATTGTTGTTGTTATCAACCCTATATATACTGCTACTGCTGTTGCGCTGATTGTAGTATAGATGCAGATAATATTATTAAGTTTTTTCTTCCTTTTATCTGCTATTTCTCTCTGTGCTATATATTTATTATGAAGGGTTGGAAAATTAACAACGGTATCTCTGCAGAGCAAAGACCCATTTTTTTCAGTAAACAAAATTTAAGTAACTCTAAATTGTTTGATTTGATTGCTAAGTGCAAAACAGGTGTATAATTTGCTCCTTTTTTCAGCAATAACTTTACTACATGTAAATGCCCTTTTTCCGCAGCAAGGTAAATCGGTGATAGACCTTTATTATTTACAATATCAATATTGATTTCTTCTTTTAAAATTGCATCTACAATCTCAATTTCTCCTCTTTGTGCAGCTAAATGGAGTAGACTATTCTTTTCAGAACCGTATTTATTACTCACCAAAGCCTTCTTTATCTCAGATTTAGCGTAATCAAATGGTGTCTTGCCGCTATCGTCTTTTACCAGAGGGTCTATATCTTCTCACGTTAGTCAAACTTCTATTGTTTTAAGTCTTTCAGCGTAATGTAGTGGTGTTTTATTTTCGTAGTCTTGCAAATTGACTTGAGCATTAGGCTCCTTTATTAAGCATTTGAGAATATCAAGACATAAGTCTCTTTCATCGTAATTAGTATTACTTACAGCTATATGAACAGGTGACAATTTCATTGAGTTTTGTCCTATGCGCGCGCTATTTACATCTGCTCCAAGCTTCAGCAGTAACTTTACTATCTCCAACTTTTTATTATTAACTGCATAGTGCATTGGTGTCTGATTTCGTGCATCAAAGACATCTATTTCAGCTTTTCCTTCTTCTACTAAAATTTTGACAACATTTCCATGTCCTATGCCTGCTGCTAGATGTAATGGAGTGTGATGCAGAGCATTTCGTGCATTAACGTCAATACCTTTTCTGATCAAATATCTCACTGCATTAACTTCACCTATCATTGCGGCCAAATGAAGTAAGCTATCTTGCTCTGATCCGTATTTATTGTTGATTAGCGCTTTCAATATTTCTGCTTTTTTCCCTTCTTTGGCATAATCTAAGGAGGTTTTGCCTTCATTGTCCTCAACAAAAGGATTAATATTCTTCTTCGTGAGTAACAAATCTACCATGCTTAATTCATCAAATTCTATAGCCCAATGTAGTGGTGTCTTTCCATTTAATCCTCTGACATTAACATCTAATCCAGGTTGATTAATGAGACACTTTATTAACTCCAAACTTAAGTTATCAGCCATTTTATATTCAAAATCTTTTTTATATTTGAAATTTAGTATTAGATAATTCTTGTAATGAGTTTGTAATCTCTTCAGTTAGCGCCATATGAATCTTTTCAGTGTCACTCAATGATGCAAGTAGTGCTGAAACTCTATTCGGAATATTAAGTAAATTATTACGGACAACTCTTGCTACATTAAATGCTTCATTTTTTACTTCCTCTACTGCTACAAGTTCTCCTATCTCAGTTTTAGCTTTCGCCTCAAGCAGTTTACCTCGTTCCATTTCATTTTTTATTCGAGTTTTTAGCAACATCGTGGAAAGGTTACTTGTATTTTCTGGATTTTTCCTCCTAAGTGGCTGACTTGGATCTCTTATGCTGCTACCGCTTCATTCGCTTGTTCTCTGTCAATCAAACCATCCTCCAGCTCAACTATTCCTTTCTTTACTAAATAACAGACATATTGCTTCGAAACTCCCAGTTCTCGTGCCCATTCCGTTTGCGTTATTTTTTCCACTTTTTTCTCACTGTTTTTCTTCTTGAATTTGTGCAAAAGTCTTTCCAGTACCTGCTAAAACTGCATCTCTACCTGCGTACACTTGCCAACGTTTTATGGTTACATCTACAAATTTTGAATCTAGCTCTATTGTCCTACAAATTCTTCCTGTTCTCTCACATGCAATCAGTGTACTTCCAGAGCCGCTAAATGGATCAAGAACTATGTCTCCAGGTCTACTGCTATTAACTATTGCTCTCTCCATTAGCTCTACTGGCTTCATCGATGGATGTAGTGTATTGTGCGTTGGCTTATCATAAAACCACAGATCACTTTGATTTCTACCGCCATGCCACTCACGTTTATTACCGCTTTTCCATCCATAGAGCATTGCTTCGTATTGTCTTTGATAATCTGATCTGCCTAGCGTAAAGTGATTCTTTGCCCAAATGATAAATGTTGACCATTTTCCTCCCGCTTCCTCAAATGCTTTTTGCAACGTTGAAAACTCTGATGATGATGCACAGATGTAAATTGCACCTTTAGTATATGCTAAAATATGGAAACAGATGCCATAGAGAAAAAGCTCATACTTTTCACCTTGATTATCGTTTAATATTTTTTTATCTTCTCTCTCTTTACTAGCACCATAATCAACGTTGTACGGAGGATCACATACGGTAATATCTGCCATTTTATTGTCCAGTACCGCTTTAAATGATTCAACTACAGAGCTATCACCACAATAGATTCGATGATCACCTAAAATCCATAAATCACCTGGTTTTGTTATTTCTACCCTTTTTTCATCACCAACCAAGTCAGAAAAATCTTCTTCTTCTCTATCTAAATCATCAAGAAAGTTTTGAACCTTTTCCAATTCAAATCCAGTCATTTTAAGATCAAACTGTAAATCTTCTAACTCTTGAATTTCTACTTTCAAAAGCTCATCATCCCACTTTGCCCAGTTAGCTGATTGATTGGCAAGTAGTCGAAAAGCTTTAGTTTGTGGTTCATTTAAATTATCACTTAAGACCACTGGAATACTTTCCATACCAAGTTTTCTTGCTGCTTTAAGTCTTAAATGACCATCAACAACAGTTCCATCGCTTTTTGCAACTATTGGAATACGAAAGCCAAATTCTCGAATAGAAGCACACATTCTGTTTACTACGTCATCATTTTTACGTGGGTTACGTTCATATTCGACCAGATTTCGAGTAGGATAATAGTGGATTGCTAAATTCATATAATTTAAGTTCTTAATCATTAAAAAGTTAATATTTAAAATATGTCTAACACTAGAAAAGGCCTGGGGTTGAACCCACCAAATCCGCCATTCTGGCTGAAAGGACCCACTTTTTATGGATTTTTCATCTTATTAATATCTTTACTAAAATCCATAACATAGAACATCAAAGCTAAAGCATCTGCTTGATTATCATCTTGAGGTGAAAAACTTTTTTCACGTATCGCTTCAATAACTTCACTCTTACTTGCATTGCCTTTGCCTGTGATAAAGCGTTTTATAGTTTTAACATTAACACCTTGGTAGGGAATATTGTTCTCTTCACACCAAGCAGACAGAACTGCGAGAAAACCGCCATAGCAATGCGCTGCATCAGTTCCTAGATGTCTTCTCACTTCTTCAAAATACACTGCAGTGAACTCATGTTTCAAAGAATTAAGCCAATTACGAAAATTTAAGAAGCACATACCGCCTCCACTGAAACGGCGACCATGAAAACTTTTGCTTCCACTTTCAATTACTCCATCTGTAAGAATTGCCCAGCCCATTTGCTTGCCAAGGTCCAGTGTTAGGATTGACATTTATATTCAGAATTTGTATCGCTAGAGTGCTATATAATATATATTCAGGATTTGAAAAAGGTTTGTCCAAAAAATCTTCTTCTTAAGCAAACTTTTTAGAAAAAACTTGGTTAAAAATCAGTAAACAGCCCTTGCATAATTATTGGTCAAGACTTTCAGATTTCTATCTCAACTATTTAAATAGTCTATTATGTTATTATGGTGTGGTTAGTTTCTTATGAACATTTATCCAAATCGTAAATTTTGGGAAGATGATTTAGAAGTCCCTGTTAACCATTTGCTTGACCGTTTTCACAATACAAAAATACGTCAGTCTTGGATAGATTCACTTTCTGGTAAGCAATTAAATATTATTTTTCAAAACTCCTTTAAAGATAAATTAAATGCTCAACTCTTTGATGATGAAAATTACGATAATACATCTGTACAATACAAACGTAAAGTGATTGCTAATTATTCCGATTCTCTCGTTACTTACTACTTGATTACCTGTTTTGACCGTGCAAAACTAGAAGTTACTGTCAGTGAAATTGCAAGATCAGCATTAACTACGGAACTCATGAAATCCTACCTTGTAAAAAATAATAATAAATATGATAAGAAGTCTTTGCTGTTTCTACTGTTTCATGCAGATTACAATCTTTTAAAGTCTGTCTATCACTTTGAAAAAATACAAAGACGACCAAGTACTCCATTTAAAGACTTTATCTCAGAGGAAATCATACAACATATAATGCACCCCATAAACTAGACCAAAAAAAATGGTTGATCCGAGTAGGAAGGTAAAGGGGTAAAAGTATAGCAACAAAAAAATATGAACCAGAGTTAAAAGCAAAGATAGCTTTGGAAGCAATAAAAAATCAAAAAAGCACAGCTGAGATATGTAGTGAATATAAAATACCATCAACAAATCTATATGATTGGCGTGATAGAGTATTGGCAAGGTTAAAAGACCTATTTGTTGAAGAAAGTGAAAGTGCGAGAAAACAAAGAATCTTAGCGCAAGAAATAGAAAGTTTACATAAAGTAATAGGAGAATTGACAGTGGAAAATAGCTATTTGAAAAAGAGAAGCTCTAAAACAAGGTAAACCTGAGATTTTTAATAGTGATCAGGGGGTGCAGTTTACTAGCTACAACTTTATTATGGAATTAGAGCGTGCTAATATTAAAATCAGTATGGACCATAAAGGACGTTGCTTCGACAATATATTTGTTGAGCGTGTTAGAATATAGGTATATAAATATAATATTTAGGGAAATTAAGAAAATATAAAAACTATTTCAAAAGTATAACATTAAATTATTTATTCACAAGACAGCAGAAAAGCAAATGAAACATTATAAAAGAAACAATTATTTAGTATTAAATTTGATTCATGGTACAGACGATTATTTAAACAATATCAAACAATAATTGTTTTGTACCAAATTTGGTGCATAGAACAGCCGATGGGTTAATAACATTATTTACACAAGTTAATTATTCAATTATAAAATTCATATAGAATATTATTATGCATATTTAATAGGTAGTAAGTACTTAACTCACGTAAAGAAGATTCTGTATTTGATGCTTTACTGCTTGACTAGAAGAATTTGACAGCTTGTTATAGGTATAGACTCCTTGACTGAACTGTAGTAACTATTATCTTGAGTAAGGTATCGAAGTAAAACTGGTTTATCCAAGCAATTATTCCTGATTTTATACCCCAATATCCCCACTTTAAGACAAACCAAAAATGCTGACCAAACTAAAAAATATTGTTTACGTAGCAGTAGCGTCGACCAATAGGAATAAACTTTACAATAACTTATTGAATAATACCTAAAAATGTTTAACATTGTATGGAAATCCTTTTGAAACACATAAAGAAGATTCTTAAGTGTTAACATTGTTTTTACATAGCTTGAACTAGACTTAAATTGGAGGAATTATGATCGACCAATCACAGTAGTCGTAGTAATTTAGGCAATAGAGTTTTACATTTACAATATCAACATAATTTATTTGTTATAGTTGTTTTTAAAACATGTTAGGAACATTTAAATATTACATATACACATATTGAATGGTAACATAAATATTTCTGGGAAATAAGTATTTTGATTGACAAATTACGAATCAAGTCAACCTTGCTAGTGGGGATGGCGTTAGAATTTTAGTTCAGCGGTAGTAGTTTGACAAACAACATGTGTAGTGGTAAAAGTACTTTGTGTTCGAACGTTTGCAGTTCAACAGGCAATACAAAAGGACCAACTATGAAGGTTAGTTTTGTATTATTTTATATTCCCTGTCACGGCCATTCTGATGAGTACTTCGTTCTCGAAGTACAAAAAAAAAATAAACAAAATATTACATCTTTAACTTAAGGCTACTACATTATGCATCACTTCCAGCCTACTTTTCACATTAAGAGGACAGGAGTAATATTATTTTACTGCGTTGACATAAAACCCTGACGCATGTGATATCAAGCGCGTCTGGGAAGAAAATTCAAAAGACTTCAGCAGTTGAAACTCAACATAAATTCAATTTTACATTCGATGGCATCTTCCAGATCATTCTCCAATGTAACAGACACTGAGTCAGCATTTCCACAAATTTTTACTTTCACAGTTCCAGTAATTATCATGACATCACTTATTTACATTATGATTTTTTATATTTAAGGCACAATTATTATAGACACAGAAAATAATAATAAAATGATAACCTAAAAGAAATATTTAAATGACCAAATAAAAATTAAAAAAAAATAAGAAAAATTAAAATTATTCATTTGTTTCATTGTTTTCATTTTCATTCAGTTCCCCTGGCCAAAATCTTAATTTTTCTTTAGCAACAACTATACTTCTTAAATTGCCTAATACTCTAAGAGCATATCTGTCATTGGAAAGAATAGTCGTTATTTCGTAAGGACCTTTAAATCTGGGGCTCAATTTATCATGGTGCCTGTAATCCTGATTAACATAAACAGTGTCACCAATATTGAATCTCTTATTATCTCTTCTAACGTAATCAAAACGTGTTTTAAACTTTTCGGCTTGTAAACGTAAACGCTGGTAAGCTAATTCGCGGTCTGCCCTTACATCTGTATTACATTCAGAAACACCCATATCATTTAAACGTGACTGAATACACGGGATATTTGTATTGCATCCGATAAGTAACTGGATAGGTGTAAATCCTGTAGATTTTTGGACAGTAGTATTTATAGACTGTTGTACTTTCCATAAACCGCTTGGCCAGTCTGACGACCCATTACATGTGGTATTTAACATGTCAATAACAGTTGTCACATATCTTTCTACTTGGCCATTACCACGCGGTGTACCTGTAGCTACCATGTGATGTTCTATATGCAGTTCCCTAAATAAAGCTCCAATTTGATTAGAGCTGAAATTAGTGCCCCTGTCCGTTATTACCAACGAAGGGGTACCGAATACGGTAATTGTATCCCGTATAAGTGGTACCAGTTCTCCAGAGCTTAAAGTTTTGAGTGGTTTTAACTGACAAAACTTTGTGAATCCATCTACCATAAGTAAAATATATTTATATCCTTCATTTGTTGATGAAAATGGACCAGTACAATCTAAATGTATAGTGTGAAAGGGAATAGGGGTCTTTTCGATTGGATGCAAAAGCCCTTGTTTGGGACCAGAATGACCTTTACGTTCTAAACATACTAAGCAGTGCTTTAAATATTTTTTAACAAATTGTACCATACGCGGAAATCAAAAATGTTCACGGAGTTTTTCTAACGTCTTTTCTGATCCAACATGACAGTTCTGATCGTGAAAGAGTTTCAAAAGGTCTAACCTAGATCCTTTTGGAACATAGAATTTAGGTTCATTTGGTTTATAATAATAAAGTAATAAATTATTCTGCAAAGCATATTGATTTTCGTCAAGATCCCCAGTTACAAATTGATTAATTAAATTTTGGGTCTCTAAATCCTTTTGTTGAGAAGTATGTAACCACGAAGGAGGATCGTTAATTAAATTAACTACGTGAGTAGATTGTTTATTTTCAGGTTTTATTGTATGGGGCTCTTGAACCGGGTTACGGCTAAGGAAATCAACATGGCCAATATATTTTCCTTTTTTATACACAATTTTAAATTCAAAATCCTGCATAAATGTCCACCATCGGGCAACACGAGGGGACAGATCTTTTTTGTTCATAGTTGATTTGATAGAATTACAATCTGTATATATTTTAAATTTGATACCCAACAGATACACCCTAAAGTGTTTTAAAGCATTGTATATCGCTAATGTCTCTAAATCATAAGAACAGTAATTCGATTCAGCGGGAGATGTTCTTTTGCTGAAATAAGCAATAACTTTCTTTTCGTTATTTACCCTCTGAATTAATATAGCTCCGTAACCCAATGAACTAGCGTCGGTGTAAAGTTCCGTTATTGATTCTGGATCAAATACCGTTAACAGTGGCCTACTTGACAGATGCTTGATAACGTAGTCCCTAGCCGTATCCTGCTCGTAGCCCCATTCCCATTTTAGATTGTTCTTAGTTAATTTGGTAATACAGGCTGTACAACTTGCAAACTCAGGAACATATTTACGAAAATAGCTCGCAAGACCCATAAATTGCCTAACTTGTTTGACATTTTTGGGAACAGGTGAATTCACCAGAGCTGCTACTTTATCCTTACTGGGCCTTATACCTTCTTGTGATATATGATATATGTCTCAGCACAGACTCGACTAGCCCGTAATAGGCGGCTAATAATGCATCATTACTTACAATAGTGGAAAGTTTAAACAGAGCAAATGCTAAGCCGCTTGTTTTTTTGCTTAGTTCATGTATGTCGTCAGCAAATAGAGGCATAGGATATTTAGTGGCTTTTGGCAGATCATTTATATATACTACTAGCTGATACCCGCGGCTTCGCGCGCGTGGAATTTGATCTGTTACGAAGTTTTCGTCATGACTAAACCCCATTTCCTCCACTTTTTTCTTTGCCTACAGTGCCAAAGGTTGCCCATCACGGGCGAGGTGGTGTTGGGTACTTAGTGGGAGCCGGTACATCGTTGTCGGCATACCGGGGTCCGTTACGCTGATACAATAGTTGGATGAAAGGGGCTGAATTATGCTATTGTTTGAAGGATCCGGTGTTGGTTCTTTCAGCGTACCGTGGTTCAAGCGAGCTCGCACCACATCTGTTTGCATTTACATGAAATTTGAAGTCTAATACAAATTTGAAGATTTAAAACTGTCAATGCTGTAGTACAACAAAACCATTCAAAGCAGCTTGCAAGGCTTTATTCGAATATGATCAACACTGCCTAGAGCCCTGGAAGAAGTGGTCCTGTGTAAAAAAACACATTCTTAATTTCCAACCAAGTAGGTAACTCCATTTCTCGATCCATATGCGTTGTAAATGCGATTTCACAAAGACAATTTGCTTGCATACTACGTTTGGATAAAAGACCTAGATCGGACGGTGGACGACGGACCTAGACGGTGTAGTACCAGCATCGGTGTCGAGCTCTGGAAACACAGTCTTATGTCATTCTCTCTTCATGATCGATAGACAAAGTTTCGTTTTACTGTCATGTTTTAAAAGTGTATTTTTTAAAATATGGAGAAAATTTAATAAAAAGATAATTTTGATGCGTTAGATGGTGGTATTCCTCAAAAGTGGTGCGTCCTAGAAAAAAAACGTTACTAAATGGAAGTTTATCAAATTACCTACTAAATGGAAGCTTGTCAAATGGTTTACCAGTCTATATTGATTTAATCCACCAGTCAGCTGCTTCGTGTTGTTGCAACACACCTGTTACCTTATTCTGCCTGAGATACGGGTCTATGCCCAGTTTAGGAAGTATTTTTGTACTGCTTAATATAGTTAATAATATCATAAGGTACAACAGTGTAGTTTATAAGATTCGATATTTCATTTACCTACTTATTCCATTTGTCGTTAAAGTTAGAAATATAACTGACTGTTTTGTGAATATTTCAAGTGCCTACCTGTTGGCATTATTAATATCGAGCAAAAAGGACAAAAATCGCGTTTGATGTATGGGAGCCCCCTTTATTTTGTTATTGCGCTAACAAAAAATCATAATTTGTGAAAATTTCAGCTGTCTAGCTATCGCGGTTCTTGAGATACAGCCTGGTGACAGGATGACGGACAGACGGACACAGCAAAGTCTTTTAACATGGAGCAAAAAGGACAAAAATCGCGTTTGATGTATGGGAGCCCCCTTTAATATTCATTTTTTTTTGGTATTTTTTGTTATTGCGGTAACAAAAATACATAATTTGTGAAAGTTTCAGTTGTCTAGCTATCGCGGTTCTTGAGATTGCCTGGTGACAGGCAGACTGACAGACGGACACAGCAAAGTCTTAGTAATAGGGTTCCGGTTTACCGTTTGGGTACGGAACCCTAGAAATAAGTTAGTTCTAAATAATACCATTCTATTTGTAAGTACTAATATTTATTTTCTAAATATGGAGCCAATAGGAATTTTCAAGTTTTATCAAAAGTTTTCGTTACATAGCCTCCTATTTTGTCGTTCATGACGCATGGAATACGTCGCGGCTAGATGTCACATCTTTTTGAAGCTCTTATTGAGCTTTATAGTTTGATATGCAAACAAGTTTCGTCAAGCATTATTGATAAATCTTCTAGTAATCTGTCCAATTTTGAGTTGTTGATAATTTACTAACTAAATTTTAACTAACTCCTCAAATTCTGACTCACAAGGATCCCGTGGAGCACATAAATATAATATAATACGTTTTCTGATGTAATTCTGGGCTCAAAGATGTTAAAAACGTGTATTTCCTTGTATAGATATTTCTGTTTTAAGTAAGTATCCAACAATTTAATGATGTTTTTGAATGTTTCGTCCTTGTCTAATAGCACTGAGTTCAATTTAGATGTGCTAAGGTTTGTTTGTGTTGTGACCGACCTTTGCTCCTCGGTTTCTTCTGCATACATGGAATTGTTTCGTGCTATTGAATTCAAATTCTGCAGTATTAGATTAAGCCGTGTTGTTCCTGAAGGTTTCATTAGTAATACCATTATTTGTAGTCGTATCTCTTCCCAATTATTCTTGGTAATTTTGTACATTTGTGACTGGTCACCAGCTGGTCACTCACTAATTTTAATTCATAATCAGAAATTTCTCGTAGGGTTTGTATCTGGCTACTGAATTGTGTAATGCAGCCTTTAATTGAAGTTCGTGTACGTTTTAACTTAGTTAATTCATCCATTTCGGCACCAATTCTTATTAAATTCTCAAATAATAACCCTCTATTTGCAAGCAATGATATTTATTTTCTGATTGACACATTGAATGTCATAACAAACTAAGTGACATCAGAGAGTACAAATATGTAAAGAGTATGGATATGAAACGGATCCGAACAAACTTTGTCTTCATTTTTTAATCTCTTTAAAGACTAAATTCTCAAAAATCCTGAAAGACGTCATTCATAATTTCTAATCAGGTAGCTGGATACCAATTTTCATCGACTTAGCTTCAAAACTGACGGAGTTTCATACAAACTTGTGGGGCCCTTTTTACCCCCTTAGAGGCGGAATTTCCAAAATTCCTTTCTTAGTGCTCACCTACACTATAAAAGAAAGCGTGGTGAAAATTTTCAGATTTTAAATCCCAGTAGTTTGGGCTGTACGTTGATATGTCTGTCAGTCAGTCAGTCAGTCAGTCATTAAATCAGTTTTTTAGATAAACAACAAAGGACCCAATACACTGCCTTGCGGGACTTCATATTTGATAGAACGCTCTGTCGATGAGCTTATTTCCTCAGATTTTGTACTAAAATTAAGTCTACATATTTCCGTTTTTTGACGACGTTCACTTAAATAGGACTGAATCAAATTCAGAACATTGCCTCTAACACCATACGCGCCGAGCTTGCGAATTAAAATGTTATGGTCAACATAGTCAAATGCTTGAGTCATGTCACAGTATAATGAGCATACAGATTTTCTACTATCTACGTGTGTTAATACATTTTTATAGAAGTCAAAAACCGCCATATTTATACTTTTATTTTTTCGAAATCCTTTTTGTTCCGTACATAATATTTCTTTTTTCTCTAAATAATTATTTAGTTCAATATAAAGGTATTTTTCAAATATTTTGGAGAATATTGGTATGAGTGCAATGGGTCTATAATGCTCCATTAATTCTTTATCAGCTTTTTTGAATAGAGGCTTTACGATAGTAGTTTTAAGGTCTTCGGGAAAGATACCTTTTTGTATACTAAGATTGATTATGTAACTTAAATGTTGACATATTTCATTATTTATTGATTTGATTATTTTAGTAGCAATACCATCATGTCCTATATGGGCAATGTACTTAGTAACATCACTTCCACATCCCTTTAGTGGTTTGATTTTGTCAACAAAATAGTTATTGAAAGTTTCCGCTATTTGAGTAGGATTGGTTATATAGCTATTATTTACTTAAATTTTTAAAATTGATTGCGAAGGTATGTTTAATCTTAATTTATTAATAATTTGCCAAATTGTTTTGGACTTATTGTCACTTGTTTTTATTTTAAAATTATTTTGGGATCGTTTGGTTAAAACTATAATTTTTTTTTAAAGTTTGCTTTACTTTTGATATATTATTTTATTACCCATGGTTGGTGATTTTCTATATTTCCACAGTAAATCTCTTTTTTTCTTACTACATATTTTCAGGCCATGTGATATCCATTTAGGCTTGTTAGTCACTCTGATTTGAATTTTCTTAAATGGAATACATAGATTATAGAACAATTTGAATTCTTGCAAGAAAAAGTTGTATGCTAGAGATGGGTTATCACTGTTGTACATTTCTGAGAAGGATAGATTACCTATGCACATTTTAAATTTTTGTATGTTTTCTTTACTATAATCCCGCATTTTTTTGCGCCAGAAATTTATTTTAATAATTTTTTTAACTGGTATATTTATTAGTTGAGCTGTATGATCAGATAAGGCAAATTCCAACACTTCAGCCTTACAAGGTTTTTGATAGTTATGAGCAAAATTATCTAGACATGTTTTGGAAGCAAGTCTAGTATGTTGTTTGAGAGATAGTTTAAAATTATAGTTTAACATTAACAATTCAAAATATGATGTTACATTATTATTTTTTAACATGTCAATGTTAAAATCTCCAGCAATAAGAACATTATCACATTTTAATTTTGAAACATACAATAAAAGTTTTTCTAACTTGTCAAAGAAAACATTTAGGCTGGTCTTTGGTATACGATATACACATATTATAAGAACTTTATAATCAGTTAATTCAACGGCACAACATTCAAATATATTCATTAATGTCATTCTTTTTATTTCTGGGAGTTCTTTCCATTTAAGTCCATTCTTTACCAATATGCAGGCACCACCTCTCTTAATGTTGTTTCTACTGAAACATTCCGCCAATATATAATTTGGTAGGTTTAAAAAGGCTTCATATCCTGACATCATGAAATGTTCCGTAATACAAAGGATATCAACACATATACCTTTATCAAGTAGTTCTTCTATATTTATCATTAAGGCATCAGACTTGCTTAACAAGCTGGCTATGTTTTGGTGTAGAATGTTAAGGAATTTAGTCTCGAAAAAACAATGATTCTACCTACTCATGAGTCTCTTGATCGGGAATAGAATTGTTAATATAGATGTTTTCAATGTCAGTAATTAAATCTTGTAAATTATTAAATATGGTTTGCATACCGTAGTTATTTATGAAACCTAAATGTCTAAGAAACATACAGTAGTTATAATTTAACTGTTGATTTGAGTCCAAAAGGTAAGCATGTTCATGAGTCATTATATCTAGATGCAAAAGATTGTTAAATGTTTCAACCCTCCAGTTGAACATATTTTGTAAGTATCCATATTTATATGTAGGAAGGCATATTATAATATTCGTGTGTTTTATCTGTCGTAATTTGTCACGAATATAATGAACTAATCGAAAATAATCTTTAGTTGTATTAAAATCGACTCCTCCAAACATTATGATACAGTAGTCTTTCATAGTGTATCCTGCTAGCTTTTGATCAATATTGGTCAATAAGTGTTTAATGTCACAATTTGGGTATAGATAGTGACACAGTACACAGTCTTGCAAACTTTTTTCCGCGATTTTGAGTATATTATTATTTTTATTAGAACTCAATATGCAGATCTTTTTCGTTTGCTCGGTAGGATTATGACTATTAGTAAGTTGTATCACTTAAATAAGTTTCAGGGTTATCATCTATTACGTCATCAGTTTCTTGCCCGTTTTCGCTCCAGTTTACGGTACTCTTCCGGGTTTTTCTCTTAATTTTAGAATCACCTTGTTGTAAACTACCCAAGTTTTGTTCTTGCTCCGTTTTACCGGATGAATTACTCGATGCATTAGTTACTTTGTCTCCTTTACTAATATTCTGTTTATCTAAAAAATAGGAGAAGCTTTTTTAACTTGTTCATGTAATATATCAGATATCTTATAACGACCATTTTTGATGAGATTGTTTAAATATTTTGTTTTGTTTCCCTCTTTATCAAAACAAAGGTCATGCAATCTTTCAAAAATAGAACAAACATCAATTCCTACTCCATGTAGTATTCTAGATAAATCTTTCGGCGTAAAAAGCTTTTTCTTGGCCAAGAAGTGATGTAAATAATTTTCTTCATTAAAACAAACTTTATGAAAGTTTCTTAAAATAAAAGTGGCATTATTTCCCGACATGGATAATATATTAGATAAATCACTTGGCGTAAAACCTGCCTTACGAAAGTCACCTAAAAGCTGTGTTTCGTTTCCTTTCTCATCAAAACAAACATCATGAAAATTTTTTAAAGCAGGACAAATATTAGCTCCTGCTCCATGCAATATCTTAGATAAGTTACTCAGCGTAAAACTTTCTTCCTCGCTTAAGAAACGATTTAAGTATCTTTTTGTGTCTCCTATAAAACAAAAACCATGAAACCTCTTCAGACTCTTTTCTAGATTATTCTTTGCTCCACTCAACATACTACATAAATTACCCGGCCTAAAACCTACCTTACAGAAATCATCTAAAAGTTTTGTTATTTCTCTTTTCTCATTAAAGCAAACAATATGCAATCTTTTTAAGATAGAAGAAGCACGAGCTCCTGTTCCACATAATGCAGAGGATAAGTTACTTGGCCTAAAGCCTGCTTTATAGAAATCATCTAAAAGTTTTGTTCTTTTTCCTTTATCATTAAAACAGACATTATGCAATTTTTCAAAAGCATATCTAGCTCTAGTTCCTGCTTTACTTAAAATACTGGATAAGTTACTTGGCTTAAAGCTTTTTTCTCCACCTTTTTCGTCAATAAAAAAGTGCTTTAAATGCTGTTTTCTATTTCCTTGCTCATCAAAAAAAGTATCAAATAGTTCTTTAAAAGCTTTAGAAACATTAGCTCCTGCTCCATGCAAAATACTGGATATATTAGTTAGACTCATTCCGTCTTTTTCTAAAATTTTTAAATATTGAGTTTTATTTCCTTCTTCATCAAACCACAGATCATACAAGCTTTTGAAAGCTGCTGCAGCATTAACTCCTGCTCCATTCAAAATACTAGACATATTAGTTAGGTTTATCCCTTTTTCTTCTAGAGTTTTTAAGTATTGAGTTTTATTTCCTTCTTCATCAAACCACAGACCATATAAGTCTTTGAAAGCTGTTACAGCATTAGTCCCTACTCCATGCAAAATACTGGATATATTAGCTAGATTTATTCCCTCTTTTTCTAGGGTTTTTAAATATTGAGTTTTATTTCCTTCTTCACCAAACCATAGGTAATATAGATTTTTAAAAGCTGTTGCAGCATTAGCTCCTGCTCCGCCTAAAATACTGGACATATTAGTTAGACTTACTCCTTCTTTGTCTAGAGTTTTTAAACATTGAGTTTTATTTCCTTCTTCATCAAGCCAAAGGTCATATAAGTCTTTGAAAGCTGTTGCAATATTAGTTCCTGATCCACCTAAAATACTGGACATATTAGTTAGATCTATTCCTTTTTCTTCCAGAATTTTCAGATGTTGAGTTTTATTTCCTTTCACGTCAAACCATAGATTATATAAGTTTTTAAAAGCTGTTGCAGCATTAGTTCCTACTCCATGCAAGATATTGGACATATTAGTTAGACTTATTCCTTCTTCTTCTAGAGTTTTCAGATATTGAGTTTTATTCCCATCTTCATCAAACCACAGATCATATAAGCCTTTAAATGCTTTTGTAGCATTAGCTCCTACTCCATGCAAAATACTGGACATATTAGTTAGATCTATTCCTTCCTCTTCTAGAGTTTTTAGATATTGAGTTTTATTTCCACCTTCATCAAACCACAGATCATATAAGCCTTTAAATGCTTTTGTAGCATTAGCTCCTACTCCATGCAAAATACTGGACATATTAGTTAGATCTATTCCTTCCTCTTCTAGAGTTTTCAGATATTGAGTTTTATTCCCATCTTCATCAAACCACAGATCATATAAGCCTTTAAATGCTGTTGCAGCATTAGCCCCAGCCCCACTTAAAATACTGGACATATTAGTTAAATTTATTTTTTCTTCTCCTAGAGTTTTTAAATATTGAGTTTTATTCCCATCTTCATCAAACCACAGATCATACAAGCCTTTAAATGCTGTTGCAGCATTAGCCCCAGCCCCACTTAAAATACTGGACATATTAGTTAAATTTATTTTTTCTTCTCCTAGAGTTTTTAAATATTGAGTTTCATTCCCATCTTTATCAAACCATAGATCATGTAAGTCTTTAAATGCCGTAGAAGCTTTAGCTCTTGCTCCACTTAAAATACTAGACGTGCTAGCCAAATTTACTCCTTTTCTTTCTAGAGTTTTTAAATATTGAGTTTTATTTCCTTCTTCATCAAACCACAGATCATATAAGTCTTTAAACGCTGTGGGGGCTTTACCTCTTGCTCTATTCAAAATACTAGATATATTAGCTAGATTTATTCCCTCTTTTTCTAGGGTTTTTAAATATTGAGTTTTGTTTCCCTCTTTATCAAACCATAGACGATATAAGCCTTTAAATGCTGTAGGAGCTTTACCTCTCGCTCCGCCTAAGATACTGGACACATTAGTTAAGCTTATTCCTTCTTTTTTCATGACTTTCAGATATTTTTTTCCTTCTCCTTTAATTAAAAAACTTAAGAACTTATTAAATGCAGGTGTTCCTTTTTTACCAACCACACTTTTAGCAAATTTAATTTCTTCATCAATGTTTTTATTTTGAATTTTCTGATAACTAGATCTATTATCTTTTATATCTTCCAAAAGCCTTTCCATTATTCCTTTCGTAATAGGGCCAAATTCATGAGATTCTGACCAACGTAACGCTACTTCATGTAATTTCTCGTAATTATATGGAATATCAGACTTACCTATCTCATTTCTAATAACACTATTCAAATTTTCCCTATTAGGTTGGTTAACTGCAAGTATTAGTTTATCTAAAAATTTCTCTTTTATTTCTATTTCATTCTCATCAGAGAGTCTTCCTTTCTCTTCTTCTTTCTGCAAAGAAGGTGGAAGCTTTAATAGACTTAAAAGTTTCTCTCTTGTTGTTCCTTCTTGCACAAATTGATAAAGACCATTCCCATTTATACACGAACAATTTCTTAAAATTTTATATCTTTTTTCTCGAATATCTATACTATCAAATTTTAAAGGATAAGAATCTTTAGATTGCCCTTTTTTTAATTTTTTTTCTTCTGTAAGGTCTAGATCTGCATCAGTATAGATAATAAAATATTTTATATCCTTATCATTTTCTAATTTTTCAATGAAAAGAGTAAAATATTTATTAATAGAAAACGTATTCTTTCTTTCCTGTCTTTTGGAGGGAAATAACTGATCATAACCAATATTACTATCTGCATTATGAGCTTTTACATAAGTAACTCTATCTTTATAATTAATAGTAATATTATTAGATGTATCACGGCTTTTTTCCTCAAAACTTATGGAAAGCATGTTTTTATTCAAGAACATTTCATGCAAGAAGAGTATTAATAAATTGAATTCATATATAACTCCAGATATATAATTCTTAAGTTTTTTATCCTTTTCTGGAGCTGTTAAATCACACAATATTCTTTCTTGTAATGCTATATAATCGTCTTGAACTTTACTATTTTTTTTTATTTCGTTTTTAACGATGTTGGTCAGTTCTTCTCTATTAGGCTGATTAACTGCAAGTACTAATTTATCTAAAAATGCTTTTTTTGTTTCTTTTTCAAACTCTTGAGAAAGTTTTCTCCCTTTTATTGCTTTTCGCATAGCAGGAGAAAATTCTAATTGTCCTAAAAGTTCTTCTCTTGTTGCATCATCCTGCAAAAACTGATAAAAACCACTCCCTTGCGTATTATCATTTGTAAACAAAAAGTCTTTTAAAATGTCACATTCCTCTGTATTTATGCTATCAAATTTAAAAGGATAAAAATTTCTCAACTGTCCTTTTTTTAATTCCTTTTTTTCTGTAAGATCCAAGCCTGAATTAGTATAGACAATAAGATATTCTACATTATTTGATAAACTATCTGATTTAGAGATTAGATGTTTAACAAAACTACCAAAGTAACTATTAATAGAAGAACTTCGTCTTTCTTTAGTAAATAATTTAGCATAGCTAATATCATTATCTATATAATATTCGTCTACATTTTCAATTCGTATATGAATAGACTTCTTTTCGTAACGAAGAACAATATTACTAAACATATCAATTTCAGAATCTTCAAACGCTAATGACAATGAAGGATATTTATGTTCATACGTAGACTTTCTAAGTGAGCAAAGCACTGACAAGTCTAATCGATACATAAGCCCTATCAAATGATGAGGAATGTATTGCTTAGTTTGACAAGTATTATCTAATTCATTCTGTCTAGGTTCATCTTGTAAATCACTAGGAGATTCTAAATCTTCATTATTAGCAACATTTACATCCATGCGCGCCCTTTTTGGTGCTTTATTATCTTTATCTATAACAGAACGCCCACGTTTTCTACTTGTTTTATGATTTTTCTTACGTGGACCCCTTGAATGACTACCTTGTTTATGCGAGGAGTTTTCAATATCTTGTAATGGTGTAGAAATGTAAGATTGAGAAATATTGTTTGAATTTGAACCTACCACATTACCGTAAGCTTCCTCTCTAGAAACTTTTATGCTTCTCTTTATATCTTTTTCAATATTACTAAGAAGTGGTACAAAATGGTTCCTGTAATTCACTATGTAAATAATATTATTACCTGTACCTACCTTACCTTTAGTAACATGTAATCCATCCATCTCTTTATCTCTCAATTCTATAGTCCTAACTTTCACGCCATACTTTTCGCATATCATTTTTCCTTCAACTTCAGGTCTTCCCCATATAGCGTTTTCCAACTTTAGAATTTTTATTTCTGAATCAGAGCTTGTATTTTCAATGTCTTCTGCAGTAAATTCAATACGCGGAATATATTCACAAAGTTTTTCACCTTCTCCTTTTAAAGCACTACCCAACCATGAACCTTTTTTTGATTGATTAACTTGTTGTGCATATTGCTTACAATTTTCCCGCAAAGACTTTACACTAAATCCTTTACTACCTGCAATTAGACCTTTATCTTTTAGCTCATTCAATCCTTGAGCTATGGAATCAAAGAAACAATCCCCTTCACCTATAGCAGCTCCTATCTTAAAGCCCTCAGGCAATTTCTTCCTTAGTGTCTCTAAAAGTTGATTAAGCTTCTTTTTTTCCTCTTCATTCTTTGCATTTTTTATCCCACTGAAAATGGAAATAATAATAATATTAATAATAATAATATAATCTTTATTTTTCTCAACACAAACAAATTACAAATAACAGTAAGGATACATTTTATAATGGATACAGTTGGAGTTTGTGTGAGACTGACGCCTGTGAGAGATATGAAAATACATATCTGTTGTACAGGTCATCAGGCTCCCACCTTCTCAGGTTCTCTACAAACAAAATCTGACTTTTCTAGAGTGCTCTTACTATTAGGTGATTTACCGGACTCTTTATTCCCTGCTAACATATTAACTCACTATACTACACTATTAACATGATAGTTGAAAAAATCAACAAAGTAAAGTTATCTTTTTATAACTTTACTTTGTTATGTTATAACTAATAACATTATTTCGATATTTTTTGTCATTAAATTAATAACATGGTCGCTTTTGTTTAATTAAAAATAATAACCGTGAGAACTTTTTGTTTTGGGGTGCGTTGGTCTACCACTCGATACATACGAACTTTTTAATATGGTAATTTTATTGTACGCTAAAACTAGCCACATTAGCCCATTTCATCCATATCTACATACGAACTGTTTTGCCTAAGCTTATGAAAATAATTTAAATCTTCTATTTTTATAACCTTATTTTTACGCGGCTTTTTCTCACAAATATACGACCTTTTTTGAAGGAGTAAATAATTGAATTCTTTATAACACTAACTAGCATGGTACTTTTACTAAAGTATTTTTTGAAAAAGTTAGTTGACTTATAAATAATTCTCTACTAATACTGGCATGTGTTTGTTTATTCTGCTGAAGTTGCTCCGCAGGTTACTGTATACAAAATAATCTTCAGCAGTGTTTTGTACTCCTTTAAAGCATAATCCATCATGCTCTTAATAATAGTGATATCAAATATAGGTCTTAACTATTTTAATCTATAGTAAAATTAGCTCAAATTTGCAGTCATAAGCAACTTTTAACCTATCTACATACTCCATTGTTACTAACCATAAAAACTTAACAAAAGCTTAATTATATGAGTAGTAAAAAGATTATGGTTATTGACTTAATGTTACATATCGCATACAATATATCATATATCTTAGCTTAAGGGCCAAGTATGGGTGAGTCTACTGGGATAGTAAAATCTATCATCAATCTATCAAAACCAGAACCATCTGATTTTGAATATGAATCCATTATAGAACATTTATCATCTAAAGAGCATTTATTAAATGAACTGATGAATGATATGTGGTACTCAGGAGATTTACCATCAGTTAGAAACTATAATGAACCATCATCTTTGATAGATAGCAAACTTGGATTAAGTGAACAGATTTGTGTTTGGTTTGCTCTAGATCATGATCTTACACCAAGTCAAAAAAATTTAAACAAAAAGTTACTTAGTGCTCTAAAATGTTTAGCTTCTAATTGTGGTTCATTTGATAATACTGAGCCCCTTGAAGAATGATAATAAAAGCAATAAAGATTTAAAAGTAATTCTTAACCTCAGAAGAGGAGAATCTCAATCAACAGTATTGCATGCAATTGCAGGAGCAAAGATTGGTGGATTTCGTCGCACAGGAAATCAGGCTATAGATTTACTCTTAGAAGCAGGCGCAGATCCTAACATACAAGATAATAAAGGAAAAACACCACTATACCTTGCTGCTGCCACAGGTCATTACGATAATGCAAACTCTCTTCTCTTGAAAGGAGCTAACCCTAATATAACAAGTAGAAAGGGCAAAACTCCACAACAAATAGCAACTAATAAACTCTGCTATAATATAGAAGAATTATTTTTAACTGATAAACAGAAAAAGTTGAATAAGGAATTGTATGACTTACTTGTGTGTGATTCAGACTGCACTAAAAATTTAAAGGAGTTTTTAAGTAAGCATAGAAGAGACTTAGACCTAAAAGTAGTGCTAAATATTCGGCAAGGAACGGGTGAATCAAAAGTGTTTTCGTATGTTGATCGTTTTGCTTGGGATAATGAAGATCTTGCTCAAGAGTTAAGAAAAATATTTCTAAAAGCAGGAGCATTAGATTATCGTATAAATATCAATTATTCTCACCAGAAGAAACGACAGGTCAGTAAATTACTCGTTAATTTAACCTCAAATCAAAAGGAAAAGTTAAATGAGTTTTCTGATAAGGTGTTTCATGCTCAAAATATGGCTGAACTTGAAAAGATTGTAAACGATGCTATAAAGTCTGGTGTACGATTAAACTATTCTCTTTCGCAAGATTTCTTTTCAGGTAATGAGTACACTTTTACCGATTATGTGATGAAAAAAATCAGTGAATTAGAAAAAAATCCTAAAGTTGCTAGTAATATAATATGTCAATTAGTATCAAAAGGGGCAGTGTTTGGTAATACAGTTGATGCTAACACACTGACATCAGAATTTAAAGAGCATAAAACTAACCTAAAAAAAGCTTACAGAGATTATATTAGCAATTCTCATAAGTTTATTGAAATCGCAAAAAGTGCAACCAATAGCGAGCTAAAAGATGCAAGAGTAGACAACTCCGTTTTTTACTTAGAATATTCTAAAGATAGTAAAATAGACATTATAAAGATAACAGATGGGGCAAGGGATTTAGGTCTAACAGATGGAGATGTAAAGTGTGGAAGAAATATAGTAAAGATCGGTAATAGTGAAGTAGAAATTAAAATTGAAGATGGCATAAGGAATTACACAGATCTTACAGAAGGCAGCGATGTAATATTAACTTTCTATACTAGTTTGGGAAATGTAGACGTTAGGCTGTATCCTGACATACAGAATAAAAGCAAAATTATAGTAGAAGTGAGTGATAGAGAAGAAATATTAGAAAAATTCAAAGGTCGCAAAAAAGAGTTAGGCAATGATTGCGCGCTAGGTGACTACTGGGTCTACTATGCTATTGAACAGGGATATTTTGAAAGATCTGGTGGATTAATGCGTCCTGAAGTTATAAGTGAATCCAATAAGCAGAAGGGTTCATGGGTAGAACGTATAGATAAGGATTCAAGAAGAGGTCCTGATTTTCGGGATAGGTAGATCATAAAAGTTGAAGATTATTATTTAAATATAAACTACTATAATTTATACATTAAGGAGTTGTAGGGGATGTTCAAAAAATTGTGTCAAACCGAATTTTTAATTCAACTCAATCTTTAACCTACTAGGGAAAAAAATATCGAGTTGAGATATAGATAATGCCCAATCATGTACAGGCATCGTCCATTTCTCCTCCACCTTTCTTATAGCACAATATACCAGCTTGTACAAGGCATTTATGCTGCTGAATGCGCCTTTGGTCTTGGTAAATTTCCTAATTTGCCTGTGTAGCCCCTCGATGGGATTAGTGGTATAAATTAGCCTTCTAACAGGACCTGAATACTTGAAGTAACCAGATAAACTTTCCCAATTGTTCTGCCAAGATTTCACAACTAATGGATACTTTTCGCCCCATTTTTCCTCCAGCTCAAGCAAATAATTTTCTGCAATTTCTTTACTTGTAGCGCGGTATATTTTTTTCAAATCATTCATGAAAACTTTTACATCTTTGCTTGATACGTATTTCAGAGAGTTCCGTATTTGATGCACTACACATAGCTGTACTTCCACATGAGGAAATACGCTATTTGTAGCTGCAGGAAAGCTTTTTAGGCCATCGACACAAGCTATCAAAATGTCTTCTATTCCTCTCTCTTTCAAGTCATTTAATACGCCTAACCAGAAGCTAGCTCCCTCGCTTTCTGCTAAGTTAAAACCCAGTACTTCTTTTCTGCCATTTTGGTCTATTCCTTATATGTTATACATGCACTTACTTACACAGCGACCGTCTTCTTTTACCTTAAAAAACATCCCATCCATAAATACTATTGGATACACTGATTGCAGTGGACGGCTACGCCATTCATTGATTATAGGTAGTAATTTATCTGTAATTCCAGATATCTCTGCTGCAGATATTTTATGGTCATAAATTTCTTCCACATATGATGCTATATCTCTGTATCCCACACCACTTGCAAACATGTTCAAGACCTTTGTTTCAAGTTCTGGATGTAGGCTTGTTTGCCTTTTTTTCACTATCTGTGGTTCAAAACTTCCCTCTCTGTCTCTTGGTATCAATAGTTCAAATGAACCTGCACTTGTTTTCAAAGATTTTCCATTCCTTCCGTTTCTACGATTGTTTTCTTCGCTTTCAGTAGATAAATGATGTTCTATTTCACCCTCCAAGCTTGCTTCAAGTAGCCTTTTTACAAATGGCGTTAATGCACCATCTTTTCCCATTAATGGTCTACCTTCTCGTATAGATGACAAGATATTTGTTTCTAATTCTTTATAATCTACCAAACCAGTAGTTCTATCTGCTATTCTTTGACTCATGTCAAACCTCCATTTTTGTCTCAATTATATTTTACTTCTCGGTTTGACACTCTTTTTTGAACATCCCCGTCCGAAGCAATAATCATGCTCATGGTTAAAAAAGTATGCTCTATAAGCTCAAATGAGAAGAAATTACCTAATTTAATAGTTTTACTTGATGACTTTTCGTATATAGGATTTCCTTCACTATAAAAACATGGTTCTATTTTAGCAGAAAAGGGTTGTTATGTGAGTTTGACTCTTGCTCAATAGTTTGCTCTGGTTTCATATGTAAATTGAAAATTTTTACTATTTATATTAATATACTCATATGATTTAATGTCAGTTTTTGTAACACTGGTTTACGTCAAGACTATTTTTAACCTCTTCAACCTCTGCGGGTGCATTAGAAGTCCTTCATATTTTGCAATAGTGGTTTCCTTATAAATCCTTGAGTTTTTTTGCAACAGCTTTTCCTATTCTTTTTGATGTTTCATCTCCTCTTGTTAAACAATGCAATCAAGACCATAAAACTTCTCTAATTGCTCACTCCATAGCATTGGTATTTCCCTCAAGTCAGATAGCTTCAAACCTCTTGGCTGCCTCCCCTTTACTATATCTTCTTTAATCTTCGGAGCTAAATAATTCAACCTTAAAATTTGCTGTATACGTCTTGTACCTATACTAATTTTGGCAGTCAGCTCTTTCACACTTCTATATTTTCCTTCTTCTGATTGCCGTTACCAGGAATGGGCTCTCACCACTGCTTTCAGTAATGCATTGTTTGTTTTTCCTTCTGGCTCTACTACTGTGCATTTGTTTCCTTTCTTTTTTAACCACATTGGTATAAATTCCACCTTATCCTCTAAACACACTTCTATTTCATCTTCTTTTACCATTACTCCTTTTAGGCGCTTCTTCTCCATACACCTTCTTCCATATTTTTCTCAGCTCACCCAAAGGTTTTATCCCTAAATTCATTACTTTCTTCTCTATTTCTTTCTCCATATTTTTAGCCCTTCATAAATAGCTTCTCAATTCTGTCTGTTTCTTTCTTCAACACCTTGGTTTCTTCTTTGCTATTTTTCGCATAATCCATTGCTTTCAGTTCAAATTTATCTGCTTGTTCTATTTCTCCTCCAGCTTTTACTAACTCCTCCACTATTTCTTTTCCACCTACCATACATGCAATGCATTTACTGCCATACTCTTCAGAATTAACATTTGCTCCTGACTTTATCAGTTCTCTCACGGTTTCTAGACGTTTCCCGTTACCGCTAAGTGTAGTGTTGTATAACCTCCTAAATCTGCTGCATTCACATTCACTCCTTTTTCGACCAATAACTCCACTGTTTTTGCTTCTATCGCATAATGTAGAGCTGTTCTTCCCCTTTTGTATCTTTCATAAATATTTTTAAACGAGTTCCCTAATAGTGACTCCTCTTTTTTACCGAGCTTTACCATAACTAACCCCACCTTTTCTTTAAAATTTAAGCCTTCCTTCTCACCCCCTCATCTATCATTTCGTTCACTTTGCTCATTATCTTGCTTGCTAAATTTTGACATTCTTTCTTTATTAGCGATTTGTCTCTCTTCCTTATTTCTCCTATCTCTATTATTTTTTGCTCCGGCATGTAGCTTCCATTCAACATGTCTGCTATTTCTCCTACTAGCCCCTCTATTCCATAGCACGTCAGTTCTCTACTTTTTGTTATTCCACCTTTTTCTCTTAAAAATTTACTTGCCTTTTCACTCTCTTCTCTATCACACAGAGAATACTTTTCACTTTCCCAGATATAGTACATTGGTGTTGCACCGTACTTATTCAGTTGATTAACCTCAGCTCCTGCTTTTACTAGCTCTTTTATTATTTCAACTCCTGCTCCTCCCATTTTACACGCAGAGTGCAGTGGCGTACATCCGGTGATATATTGAGTAGCATTTTATAGTAATTACCCTTTGTCAACATAGTCATGAACACAATTTTTTAAATTAAAATTCAATGAACCCTGAGTCATTTTTATTTTTAAAATGTAGTCATCAAATTTTTTACTATATCCTATAACATACTTAAAAATCTCCTGTCATGGTGTTCATGGTCTAACTCCTCCAAAAATGGCTAGAACAATTTATATGAACTTTTTGGGTAATTTGGTAGGTCTGAAAATAGAATGTAGATTATTTGGTATTCCGGAAAAATATACGGTTCCTGTGGAATAGGTTTTAATTGTAAATAACGCAAGTACGAAGTCATAGACAACATCTCGTACATAAAAACCACTTAGGCAATCCTGTACAAAAATGTGTTATTGTATTACTTATAATTTTTTTTCGGCTGTCCCTCTATATTTCTGATGAGAGGTTGGAAAGTGTTTTTGGTGTATTACCAGTATTAGTTATCAGTATTGGATACTATCTGCTTACCTACGCGACCTTTCCCTAGCCTCCTGCGAGTCTGCCTTCGACACGGGCGGCTTGAGGAACGCCTGCTTGTAGATCCACTCGGCCTCGTCCTCCAGCTCCGTGCTACCCTCCTCCACGGCAGTGATGGGCACCTCGCGTATCTGCATCCGCTCGGGCACATCTGTTTTGCGGATCTGAAGAGAGGTGACAGATGTCAGTGTATCAACCAATAGATTGAAAAAATAAAGTATGGTTTTGTTTTACTTTTTGAACTATATTGAACAAATAAGTTGAAGGAAGAACAATAGGTGGACTGAAAGCCGTATGGTATCGGGCTAAACAGAAATGTTTTGTGGGCGTGGGGGGGAAATTAATATAAATAAGATTATTTTAAACAGAAAGACAATTACATAGACTTAGGTATTATTCAAATTGTCATAAAAGAAGTAAAATATAATTTGTCTAAACTAGGATAAACCTGTGATAATTATTATTGGCATTTGCTTTTTTTCATGTTTATTTTATAAATTTATCTTTTAAGTCTATAACTGCCCAGACACTTAAGCAATTTTATTGTTTGGGACTCACCAGTAACGCCCATGGTGCTCAATGTGTTAAATGAATTAGCAAAATTTGCAAATTTTTACGCTCCATTTTTTTTTTATTTGTGCTGCATGGAATAACACCCACCTCATTATCCAAGTCGGTGAAATGGCTCCTCTTTAACTCGCTTGGTTCATAAATCTCAAATATGGATTTCTTGCTGGGTCTCTTTGGTTTACCCTTTTTAGTTCTCCTTCTTTCGCCTGAAAAGTCACACACTTGTGTCAACACAGACATAAGTTTTATTTTTAGTTTGAGTTAGTTACTACACTCAATTACTCCTCAAACTTGTCTTCTTGTCTGATTGTCAGCCTCTTTATAAGAGTATTGAACATTTAATATAATTCACATAAAAAAATATATTTAAACTGGTAGTTTAAGCATATATATTATATAAGCTTAAAATACCAGTTTAAAGTTTACTCAAAACAAGTGACGGACAACATCCAGTTTAAAAGTTACCAAACATCACAATATTAAAAATATTGAGTAAAGAATAAATTAATAAAAAACGCAACAACTGACCATCTTCCTCTTCATCTGTGAT
Source organism: Anania crocealis (assembly GCA_949315895.1). Classification (NCBI taxonomy): domain Eukaryota; kingdom Metazoa; phylum Arthropoda; class Insecta; order Lepidoptera; family Crambidae; genus Anania; species Anania crocealis. The sequence goes on along the minus strand of OX438859.1, from coordinate 17,051,853 downwards.
ATATGAGTCTAAGCCCTCCTCGTCCTCATCTTCATCAACGTCGCCATATTTCTCGAATTCGTCATAGTCAAAGTCCACACTGAAAATGTCCTGACCCTCTTGAAGTGATCTATAACATTTATTGTAATTTTTTTTGTTAAACTGCTATTTAGAAAGAAACATACCAGACATCACAACAACTGTCATGGTCTCAACATTAGATTAAAGTAAAATGTTCCACCACCACTTCATGAGTTTTTATGCCTGACTCGAATGAAATCAAATTTAGGGATATAACTTACATAACTTGTTCTTACTAATTATTTTTTAGTAGTTGATTATTTGAATTTAAAATGATTTCACAATTAAACCTTAACATTCATAATAACTGTCATAATCTTAAAATGGTTTGAAAGTAACCTAAGTATTTTTTAATTATTTAAATTTCTGTCAAACATAAGAAGCAGCAGAAATCTAATAAGAATTACAAGTTCAATACTAATACAAATGAACATAAAGTAGACTTACGCATCAGTGAATATTGGTTTACGTTTCTTTTTACGTTCAGCTATTGGTCTACCATCATCGTCAACATATTCATCATCATATTCCTGCTGTTGCTGCTGATGATGGGCTGCCGATTCTGACCTGTTCTCATCTTCCTGAATATTGCAAAGAGATCATTAAAAATTCTATTTATTTTCAGTTTCTAATGCTTGTGTGAATGGTGCACACCTACCGAGTAGGTATTATCTTAATACTAAAATCACAAGCACGAAAAAATCAATTTAAAATGTTTTGTTTAACTAGATATAATTTATTATAATTGGATGGAAGTACAAAATTTAATTCTTCAAAATTTATATATGTTTATTTGATTCTATACTAACCTCATCACTCTCTCCAACAAACAATTTTTCAGCAATAACCTCCCTCTCCAGATCTGGGTCATCAGCACCCTCATTGTCACTATCATCATCTTCCAAGCGGCGGAGACGCTTGAATTTGTTCTACAAGAATGAAGAACTCTCCTTAATAATAAATCCAAAAAAACAAGTGTTACAATTACATAAAACTATATTGAGACAAGTATTTTACCCTTGCAACTTTAACTCCAAGATTTTCTTCAATGAGATCATAATCCTCATCTTCCAACCTATCATCTAACTCATCATCACTCTTTTTTCTCTTCTTAGTGTGTCCTTCGCTAGCATCTGAGTCCTCTCCATCACTACCAGACTCATCGATGGGTGCATCATCGATCAAATCTTTTAATTCTTCGCAGAGACAAAAAGAAAAAGTAATAAATACCCTAAGATATTTCAATGTAAAGTGTGTCAATCTTAGAAAAGCAAGGTTATACAAAATATCATAACATCTACATTTATGAGGTCAGAATCGCCAATATGGATTGTTTTTACAGTGAAATGGTGCTCAATTACGGCCAAGCTTGTTCTAGAATACCCAAACGTGGTAATTTGTGAATTCATAGTAGTTACCTTCCTCGTCTTCTTCTTCGTCGTCGCTTTGAACAGCTATTTTTCGCTTAACTTTTTTACGCGCTGCTGGCTGCTCGTCATCTTCAGACAACTACAAATATTTTTGTTTCTAATGAAATTTAGTTTAAAAGGTAGAAAACCTAAAATAAACCATTTGAATCATTGACGAATCATCAATGTATTTCCATACTTACCCCACTCTCCTCAGCCTCTGAGTCGAAGAAATCAGCCATTATCACCAACAACTAGTAAATAAAACTAAATAGAACGCACAGATACTTTTCCTACATAAAACACGCACAAAAATGGTATTTTTTGGTTAAAAACTGCGCTTTTGAGAAGTTGTTGTTGTTTTCTTCACCCATTCTGGGTAGGCAAAGGGAACTATGCCCATACAGCCAATTCTTTAGTAATATTTTATTTATTTTTGCATTAAAACGTTGATGTTAGACGTTTTAATGCTTCGATGGAGTTTTTGGAGACAGTCGAAAGATTGAAGGAATGTAGAGAAGTCCCCAAGAAAGAGGTGAACTGTTCGCGATCCCGCGCAAAATTCACGGCCCACTTTTCTTGGTTACGACCAATACACCATGTTATTTCACCGAACTGTATAATGTTCACTCGCACGACACTTTGTTTCGCAAAATAACACCACTTTTACGACCCAAAAATCACTATAAACAATAAGAATTCGATAAAATAAACGGACTCCAAACGTATCTCACGAACTCCCGCCAAAAACTCCGCTTTTGAGAAGTAGTCAATTAAGGATATTTCCTTTAATAAGTTTAACGGCCTCGGATACTTGTCCATACAGCCAATTCTTTAGTAAAATTTTCTTTATTTTTGCATTAAAACGTTGATGTTAGACTTTTTAATGCTTCGATGGAGTTTTTGGAGACAGTCGAAAGATTGAAGGAATGTAGAGAAGTCCCCAAGAAAGAGGTGAACTGTTCGCGTTCCCGTGCAAAATTAACGGTCTACTTTTCTTGGGTACGACCCATACACCATCTTATTTCACCGAACTGTATATTGTTCACTCGCACGACACTTTGTTTCGCAAAATAACACCACTTTTACGACCCAAAAATCACTATAAACAATACAAATTCGATAAAATAAACGGACTCCAAACACATCCCACGAACTCCCGCCAAAAACTCTCTCAATTACGAGGTTGACCTTTTCGGTCGTATGTATTATTCATTCGGCATTAGTTCTATAAAATGTTGCCAGTTAAGGTAAATTTTGAGCTATACAACAGGCATTCGTTCGCGCGGCACTAGTTGAAGGCAGACACGTTATTGCCCCTCTTCACTTCTATACTAATATTATAAAGCTAAAGAGTTTGTTTGTTTGTTTGAACGCGCTAATCTCTGGAAGTACTGGTTCGAATTGAAAAATTCTTTTTGTGTTGGATAGTCCATGCCTCGAGGAAGGCTTTAGGCTATATAACATCACGCTGCGACCAGTAGGAGCGAAGCATCAGTGAAAAATGTAAAAAAAATAATCGCGATCTTAAAAACTGAAATTGACGCGTACGAAGTCGCGGGGAACAGCTAGTATTTAAATATTTACCGTGAATAATTTTACCATTTCAAATTGTAATTTATACTAATATAAGAATAATTGATTTAGCTTAAAGGTGGTGCGAACAGTGTTTTAAAATTCGTATTAGTTCAGATGTTATAAGTAAAATCAGTTCAAATATTTCTATTCAACGGACATTATTTACATTACGCATTTCACTTGCATGGAGCAAGACCGGCCGCAAGAAGGAGCAACTGGTATTATGCACTAAATGTAAAAAAAAAGTTGACCCAAAAAATACCATTGTGTGTAACTTGTGCAAAAACAATTACGAATATGATTGCGTTGGCTACTCAGAGAAGTTGCATAGACTAATCCCTCAACCCCCAGGCGGCACGCGCCTGCCGCGATAACAATTGATTTCAATTGTGTCTGGAATAACTCACGATCGAGGGATTAAGAGATGTTACCTCAAGGAAGAGCTGGAAATGTAAAACGTGTGAGAAAAAACAAAAAGTACACTCGACACCAAATAGCTCTTCATCTCCTATCACATGCACCAGCAATATGTCTTTCCAGCAACATGACAACCAGAGCCCCGCATTCAAGAACAATTGTAAAGTGATGTCAGGTAAGGAAAAAATCACATCTATTACCCAAAACACCGAAACAGACTGGAAGTGCGAATATAAAAGTAACGTACTGACACGAAATTCCTTTCAGTCCTTATCAGATGAGGAAATAAACAACACTGATCACACATTGACTTCACCAGTTGGTAGATTAAATAACAGCTGGCCGGATGTTAAGAAAATTAAATTAAATCTTAAAGGAAAATTAGAAGACTTAGTAAACCAGAACAGGAATTTAAAGAATAGATTACAAATTGCCGAGAGTGAAATCGATAACCTGCACCTGGAAAATTCAAAACTAAAAAAAATACTATCCCAGCAAGAAAATAAGGCAAAATACCTTACTGACATCATAAATGACTCCACCTCAAAAAAAAATGTTACACGAAGAAAAAAAAGAAATAGTTTAAAAAGTTCACAACTGGATTTTTCTGTGGCAGAAGAAGACAAATATTACACACAAAATGTATCTGACCAGCAAGTTAACACTTCTTACCAATCATCCGAGAAAGCAGCCAAGTGCAATTTAACGATAATAAGCAGTAACAACAGGAACAACATTCTTAATAGTACCAAGCATACAGGAGTTTACGATACTTACAAGCTATGTCATCACATAATTCCTGGTGGAGGCGTCAAGGAAATATTTTCTTGCCTTGAAACAGAAGCAAAAAAATTTAATGATAACGATTTTTGTGTGTTATTGTTAGGCGAACATGATTTTAGGACTTATGTATCAATAGAGGAAATCATACGTGAAATTAAAGTTAAAGTATTGGCCATTTCCCCAACTAATATAATAATAGCATTGCCAACATATATATGCAGTGCGCCAATATACAATTACAAAATTGAGAACTTTAACTATATGATGTTAAGTGACAAAGAAATAAATGAAAAAGCATTCATAATTGATTCTAACTTTAATTTAACTTTGGATATGTTCTAAAAATTTACCGGGAAACTAAATAATCAGGGTGTAAAACAAATTTTAATTGATATTACTATACAGATGCCATACATACACGACTTTGTACAAACTATTAAGACATCAAAAGGGATAAATGGGGACTTTTTTCGAGATTAATCGAGATATAATTTTAAATCAGAATGTATGTGATACTGTGACTAATCATGACAAATCTTTAAATGTATTGTTTCAAAATGGTAACTTTATAAATGTTAATGTTTGTGACATCGAATCCAATACTGACAAATTTTCTAATATTGTATTACATTAAGCACAAGATTCTGACACTTCCGTCTTTATACATAATGGAGATTGCACTCTTTGTAAGAACTAATTCTCATCTATTTCCACGCTTATCTGATAAAGTGGCTCGTAACCGTCGTGATGAGAGCAAACTGTGCTCGCAACCGGCAAAGACGGCTTTGTTAAGTAAAAGTTTATTATGCATGGCTCCAAGAATTTATAATAAAATTCCTCTATCTATTAAAATACTAAATAACAATGTATTTAAAACTAAATTTAAGAAATTATTAATGGACAAATGCTATTATAATATAAATGAATTTTTAAATGATAAATTTTGATATTGTATAACTTTATTCTGTTTAATCGCTTCATAAGTTTGTGTTTTTAAATAAGATATAATTAAGACTTAACATATTACACGCTGAATATCAGTAAAACATGTTGTTACTTACTTATAATATGGACACCAAGATTATGTTTCTACAATGAAATTTATCTCACACATGTTTCTGTAAATAAATTTATCTTTATCTTTATCTTTATCTTTATGGAATTATTAATTTGAATGAATTTGATAATGTATGTCATAATGAAAAAACTATTAATTTATTGTACCAGAATGTTTGCGGCATCGATAGCAAAAAAGATATTTTTGAAATGTATGTAGAGAATCATGAACATAAACCAGATTTTATTTTTATATGCGAACATTTCTTAAACAATGACAATGTTCATTTATTTAATATGTTAAATTATAATTTACACGCTTTTTACTGCAGAACGAAGAAACAGAGAGGTGGAACTTTAATTCTATCGGGTAAAAAAGATAAAATAGAGGTTATAGGTTTTTGCAATGAGAACTACTTTGAAATTTGTGGAGTGCGTGACTCAACCACCAACATTTGTTTCTTCTGCTGCTATCAAAATGATAAGAACTTTAAAATGTTTATACAGACTCTAGAATTATTTCTGCAGCATTTTTTCAATAAAAAATGTGTAAATTGTGGTGACTTTAACGTCAACCTCCTAACAGAATCGAAACAGCGAAACATATTTTTAAACACTTTACAAAGCTATAATTTTAAACCATTAGTAAACGATATTACTTTCATGAGAAATGGCTCCGATTCATGTATTGACAATGTTCTCACAAACTTATCAGATGATATGTTTCTTGGCTCCACCGTTGATCACAATGGTATTTCTGATGGACACGCAGCATTAAGAACGCGAATCAATACAAAAAAAGATGGAATAACGGAAAACAAGGAAAAATACATGATAAAAAGAGTTTTTAACAAGAAGAATAACGAAAATAGATAGATAGATAGATAGATACACTTTATTGCACAATATAAAATTGAAAAATAACACATGAGTAAGATTTAGATTAGTACAATTTAGGCGGTCTTATCGCTTGCAGCGATCTGTACCAGACAACCTTCAGGTAGAGGAAAGATGAAACAGATTTGAAAGGGGAAGGCGGCGGAGAGTATTCAAAAGTACACGTAAAGAAAAGTAATAAAAGAGATGTAAAATTACAATCTGAAATATATCTAATATTACACGCATAGTAAACTACATAAATAACATTAAAATACAGTATTACATACATGCATAATAAACTACATAAACTATACACTAAATATACATACATAACATATACACATACAACTACAAACCCAAATATATTAAACGAAAGAGGATCACGTGACCAAAAGTATCAATAATAGGAATTACATAAGTTTAAATTAGACAGGACAGAAATTAAAGTGAAAGAAGATAGGTTTTAAGTCTGTTTTTAAAAATAGGAAGTGATTCAGATTGCCGAATCAACAATGGAAGAGAGTTCCATAGACGTATGGATTTTACAGTGAATGGGAGTCTGCATCTAGAGGAGGATCACTTATTCTTGTTAAAAATGAATTCAAATGTAAAGAACGCAAAGACATCGTGTCGCTTTCAGTTGAGCGAACTATTGAGCTAGCATGTGTTGAGCTGGAACAATTTATAATAATTAGCGTGTATAGCCCCCCCAAATCTAATTACCATATTTTTGAATCCACTATGGATGAGGCTCTGAGAAGGCTATCAAAATCGTGTAAAAAAGTAGTTGTATGCGGTGATTTCAACGTTAATATATTAGAAGACACACAAACGTCCACTCAATTTCTTAATCTCTTCAAGTCATATGATTTAATAAATCTTTTCAATGAACCTACCAGGGTAACGCCCACGTCGGCTACTTGCTTAGATAATATTTTTTGTAATGGTAAAGTGTTAAAAAAAAACATATTGAATTGTCTAACTTCAGACCATAGTGGACAGGAAGCATCATTTGAGCACCATCGTGTCCCAAACATAGTAGATTATGTGTATAGGCCGGTTACTATTAATAAAATAGATAGATTTAAAGCAAAAATTGAAAATGGTGTTAATTTACTAAAGCCTGGTAGTCAGAATGTTGATCAATTATATGAGGGCCTTTTTGGTTTGGTAAAAAATGAATTTCAAAAATTTAAAGCAGAAAAAAGTAAAAATCAACAAACAGAATTGTAAGTTTAATGAATGGGCTACACCTGGTATTTACAAAAGTAGAAAAACATTATATGATTTGTATAGTCTAAAAGCTGAATCTCAAAACCACAACATTATAGACCATGTTAAAAAATACTCCAAATTATTTAAAATAGTATGCGCCAAAGCAAAGTCAATTTATCTTCATAATTTAATTTCGGCTTCCAAAAATAAAGCGAAAACTACTTGGAATATTATAAATAAAGAAACATGTAGACTAAAACCAAGCAATCCTGCTTACTCTCTCAAATTAGGGGATAAGTTAATAAACACGAGCACAGAGGTTGCGAATACATTTGAGATTTTTTTTTCAAACATAGCTTCCTCCACTACTGAAGGGCTTGCTTCTTCCGCTGATCTAGCTGAATCCCTTCTCAAGTCGGCTGTCGATGAGTGCAAATTTTCATTTAATTTTAGACATATAAACCCTGATTTAATTATAAAAACTTTTAGAGAATTGAATATGAAAAAAACTGAAGATCTTTGGGGAATTTCCGTTCATATTATCAATACAATTATAAATTCAATAGCCCCTCATCTCGCAATAATTTTCAACAAATGTATTGATGATAGACAGTTTCCAACTTTAATGAAGTTTAGCAAAATTATTCCATTATTTAAATCCGGCGAGAAATGTGATCCCGCTAATTTTCGACCAATATCTATCTTGCCAGTACTAAGTAAAATATTTGAAAAAATTATGTTTAGTCAACTTTTATCGCACTTTAGTTTGAATAAATTATTACATCACAATCAATATGGATTCAGGAAAGGTAGAAATACCACTGATGCGGGAGTAGCACTTCTAAAACACGTATTCGATGCTTGGGAGAGTAGGTTAGATGCTATAGGTGTTTTTTGTGACCTGTCAAAGGCATTTGATTGTGTGGACCATAAAACGTTAATTAAAAAACTTAGACATTATGGTGTTTCGAATGATTCGTTAGATTTAATTAACTCATATCTCACAGGTAGAACACAAAAAGTTTGCATTGATGGAACTGAGTCTTTAGGGTCGGCCCTTATCATGGGTGTCCCTCAGGGATCAGTATTAGGACCCTTGCTATTTTTAATATACATTAACGACCTTCCATATTATATGTATAATCTTTGTGAGATGGTATTGTTTGCAGATGACACTTCAATAATTTTTAAAATTAAGAGGGGCGAATTATCATTTGACGATGTTAACAATATACCCTCTCTAAATTATTGCATTGGTTTGCTACGAATAATCTTTTGCTTAATGCAAGAAAAACAAAATGTGTTAAATTTACTTTGCCTAATGTAAGGTTTTCCGCCACAAATGTTATTGTAAAAGATGAGCCATTAGACACAGTAGACTCCTCTACCTTTTTAGGTATAACTGTAGACTCTCGACTGCAATGGGGTGCTCATATCAGGTCTCTGTCTGGAAGACTTAGTTCTGCTGCTTATGCTGTGCGAAAGATAAGACAATTGACTGATGTTGGAACGGCAAGATTAGTATATTTTAGCTACTTTCACAGTATAATGTCATACGGAATTTTGTTATGGGGCTCAGCGGCAGATATTGAGTCTATTTTTATATTGCAAAAACGTGCTGTGCGGGCTATTTACGGCCTTAGACCCCGTGACTCTCTAAGAGAGCTATTCAAAGAGATCAACATACTAACAGTTGCATCTCAATACATTTTCGAAAACATTATGTACGTCCGTAAAAACCTCGAATTTTTTGTCAAAAATAGTGACGTACACAATTTCAATACCCGAAATAAAGATAAACTTGCCGTTCCAGGATTCAGACTGCGAAAAGTAGGTAATTCGTTCATGGGAAATTGTATCCGTATTTTCAACTTAAAAATTAAAATTACCACTGTCAATTGCTGACCTCCCTGTACATAAATACAAATCATATATCAAAGTTGTTTTAATGAAAAAGGGCTATTACACTATTGATAATTATATAAATGATAGGAACGTTTGGCTTTAAATTGTATCAGCTCGCACTGGCATATATCTTATGTAAACATGTTTATTTAAAAAGAGGCTGACAATAGTGACCGAGTTTCTTGCGCTGCTTCTTCTCAGCATTAGGCCACATTTGTCCCGAAGCAGTGGTAGGTTAAATATTGGGACGTGTAAAAGCGCCTCCAGGGGCCTATTTGCAGAAATAAAACTGATTTTAACTGATTTTAATGACCGCGAGTAAGAATAGGAAGAATGAAGAGGAGTCACAAGACGAAGTTTATTGGAAGACCGCATATCGTGACCTAGAGCGGATCGCAAAAATTGAAAACGCTTCTTTAGATAAGATGGAGATTTTGGATTAAATAATATTGAGAACAAAAAGGAAAGAACGTGAAATTCACGCCTGCGACGTATAGATAACCACTTTAGCAGAGCTCGGTATTCTGAGATATGATCGTACTTTCGTAGACCATAGATAATACGAATGCAGAAATTCTGAAGGCGCTCGAGCTTGCTTAGAAGATTTTCATTCAGAAATTCAGAAATACTTTGACAATGATTGATTGGTCCGCATTGAATTATTTTATGTCTCAATTTACGGAGGTATTTAACAGCAGTTACAAATATGTCAAGAAAAAAATTGTCAGAGAACGATTCAAAAAGCTACAGTGGATAACAGCTGGAATCAAGGTATCTAGTAAAATGAAACGAGTTTTATATCACATCGACCGAAATCACATTGAACAGGGTTTATACGAGTACCGAACGAAATATTTGGCGTTGTATAGGAAAGTGCTCAGACGTGCCAAATTGTTGAGCACACAAAGAGAGATACAAAATACGGACAATCCTTCAAGGAAAATGTGGGAAATCGTAAACAGACGGACGAAAAGTAAAACAAGTGAAAATACACAGAAAATATCATTAAAAGTAGACGAAAAAATTATAGACGATCCTAATGAAGTAGCAGACATATTTTTAAAACAATTTGAGTATAGAGAAGAAAGACATAAAAATCATCAAAGCGCACTTTTATTATTAAAAAATAATACAGACAGGGTTGATAAAGTACTAAAGCTGAGAATGACAAACAATTTGGAAATAGAAAAAATAGTTAAAAAAATGGTTGCCTGTAAAGTCGGTTTTACGGGCGAAGATTTTACGTGACAACGTCTTTTTCTCGGTAGAACATTTATTGATATGAATATAATTAAATTGCACAATAGGAACAAGGAATTGAATGAAAATAAGAACTGCACAAATTTTAACTATAGAAATATATTTTGTTTACTAAAACATTGTACATGTAAACTTAAACTTAACTAATTCCTATTTGAGTGATTTTGTTGAGGATAGGACGATGATAGGAGAAATATGAAATGAAAGGAAGTGTTTCTGCTGTAATCTAATTCTCTAGTGCTGCGCGCGCGGCAGACCGATCATAGTTGAGTGGGAGAGAGACGCAAGGCATTCGGCGGGCCTCTCTCTCGTTCGGTGACTCATCGTAACGTTACCGAGCGTTACACTTTTTCATAAGTGACTCCCAGCCGCAACCTAATTTAAGACGTTGTCACGTCAAAAATGAAAAACAAAAGGTCAACGGGACATGATGACATTCCAATTGACATAATTAGAGACAACATAGATATTTTAGCAGAGCCTCTTGCGACCTTTTTTAATAAGTGCATCAGCAAAGGTTTTATTTCCAAAACAATTTAAGATTGCAAAGATATGTCCAATCTACAAAAAGTATAGTAAGACTGAGGCTACTAACTATCGACCCGTATCCTTACTGCCCACTATATCAAAAATTTTGGAAAACGTAATTAAAATAAGATTAGTGGCTCATTTAAACCTGAATCAGGTCTTGAACGTTAGACAGTTTGGTTATAGGGCAGGTATGAGCACGGCTGACGCAATCGACACATTAATGGATGATATGTTAACTAAATTAAATGAAAAGCTAAGAGTAGCCGGAATATTTCTAGATTTGAGTTCTGCCTTTGACACAGTGGACCATTCGCTACTCATTGAAAAGTTGGAGCATTACGGCGTGCGAGAGGAAACTTTGGCCTTCTTTTCATCATATCTGAGCGACAGATGGCAATACGTAGAACTGTATGACGACACGGGCCAGTACGTCAAAAGGACACGATCAGATTACGCACATGTGACTCGAGGGGTGCCACAAGGCTCTATCCTAGGACCAATATTCTTTTTAATTTACACCAATGACCTTATTAAATATATATACAATACAGTAGAGAATATAGATGTTGTTGCATACGCTGATGATATAAATGCTGTAGTTTACGGAAAAGATATAAAAACTCTTAACTTTAACGTGAATAATGCCTTGAAAAGTTTCAATCATTGGTTTCAAACCAACAACCTAGTTCTTAACACTAAGAAGACAAACATAATTCTTCTACAAACAACTGCCCGTAGGAAGGACTCATTAGAAGCCGAAATAAAAGGAAAAGTGATCGAGCCGACTAATGTAGTTACCTTTTTGGGAGTTCAAATTGATGCTTATCTAAACTGGAAATCCGAATTAAAAGATATAGAGTCAAAGGTTAGTTCAGCTTGTTATGCTATACGATGTCTAAGGGAGGAGCTCTCGCTTAGCCAGCTAAAGACTGTATATCATGCATTGGTTGAATCCAGATTAAGAAGAAGTGTAAAATTTTGGGGCTACAGCTTTAAATATAACATGGAAAAATCATTTATTATCCAAAAAAGAGCCATCCGTGCCATGGTTCGTATTCCACCATGGGAATCATGCATGGATTATTTCAGAAAGCTCAACATCTTGACAGTCCCTGGCCTCTATTTGTTTATTTTATTAACCGACCTTGTTAAACAAAAACATAAGTATGAGACGGAAGCTGAAATGCATATAAGACTCAGTACGCGGAAAAAGAACCTGAAGATAAATATAACGCCTAACCTTGAAATTGTGAAACATTGTCCGCGTAATCGAGCTATAACTCTTTTCAACAAACTGCCGGAAGATTTAAAAATTGAGACTAGGTTTAACATATTTAAAACTAAATTAAAAAAACTACTATTGGAAAAGTGCTTGTATAGCGTAGATGATTTTTAGATGTTTAAAGTTGCCTTTATATTATAATTAAGATTAAGTTTCAAACACAATGTATATTGTTTACTGAACTAAATAAATAAAAAAAAGGTAGTTAAAATATCGATAGGATAAAACAATCGATATTTTACGTTTGTTGATAGGTGAAACAAAAAGAGAAGGATGGACTGTATAAACTGTATTTCATAGTTTTGTGAAATGAACGTACGGCATTTACTGTGGTAATGTCGTGGCACTGTATAATAAATAATGTATTAGTAAGTAGGATAAATCAAATAAAAGTTAGAAATAAAAAAGGCGCTCTTATATGAATCGGATAGTTATCGGTTCTCGCATAAAACTCTTGTGATCTTTAAAATGAGAGCCCATACTTTTTAATGAGTTGCGTTAGTTTAGGGTTAGGTTTTTAAGTTAATTCATTGTGTGTATTAAAAATGACTTATCTTCTCAGACCTTAGCTGGTTCCAACCAAAGAAAACAAATCTTTTTGACAATTTGATTGATTTTGAATTTGATCTGACAGACAGCAGACATCACATCAATCCACAAAGTACCTTTTTTTAACAATCAACTCGCCTTCATTCACAACATTCTGAAAATAAATAATTATCAATTTCATTCAAATAAATAATATTATCAATCAATCTGAAAGTAAGTGCTAAATGGAAAATAAAGCACCCATTATCAAGAATGTTATTCACGTTGGTCAAAAATATGTACCTATAGCTAACGGGAGTAAGGTAATTTTATATAAGTATTGTTTGTCAACCGTAGACAGATGTTTCGGATTGATAAATAACCGGCCAAGTGCGAGTCGGACTCGCGCACGAAGGGTTCCGTACCAAAAAGGCCAAAAAATCGGGTTTGTTGTATAAATATTAATTTTATTTTGTTTTTAGTATTTGTTGTCATTGCGGCAACGGAAATATATAATTTTTGAAAATTTCAACAGTCTAGCTATCGCGGCTCTTGTGATACAGCCTGGTGACAGAGCGACGGACAGACGGACAGACAGCGAAGTCTTAGTAATAAGTTTTTACCCTTTGGGTACGGAACCCTAAAAAAAAACATATTTTTGAAATTGTTTACAGGCTCAGTTTCATTTTCAAACATGGAAACTGGGAAAGGTAAGGATACTTATAGATGACAGTAAGAAAATTGGCAAGAAAGAACCTATGGTGCTAGTAATAGGTCACAAGTTCAAGCTTGAAGTCTGGGAGACTATTATTAAAATGATGGCTGTTGGTGAAGTAGCAAGTTTTCAAGTAAAGAAAGAGGTGAGGATTTCATAAAATATAATGTGTTATGCAAAGTGTTAGGCAATGACAAACGAGCAGAATTAGACAGACTCCACATTGTCATGTACAAATTAGCATCATTCTTATTAACTTTAAATACATTCTCTGTAACAGTTAGTTGTTTTGGGGTTTCTACCATGAAACTGTTGATAGTTATTATTTAACTATGTATTAGTAACACAATTTTTTTTGCACCTGTGCATTTCCTTAATGATCATATTTGTGACTACAGTTGGTGTACAGCTATCCATTTGTGTCAAAGACGTTGCGTGAGCTCGGACAGGACTCCAGCACAATAAAACACTCATGTACAATGACACTGCACACTGAAGGCATTGGTTATGCAGACTTAGATGAGTTGATCAGCAAACCTTGTGACTTAGAATTTGTTATAGGCAAGTAGTTTAAGTATAAATTTGATTGGTTCATAAAATTAAATAGTCTAAATCAATTTTATTAGACAATCTTAAAGTACATACACCTGTGATATTCATATAAAAATTTATTATAGGTATTTGAAGTACAAGACATATACATATTTACTTTTTTACAGAACTCTTAAAAGTTGAAACGTCAGAAGAATATGAAAAAGAAGTCTGGCAGTTAAATGTTCAAGAAAGACTAGATTTGGTTCCCATCTTAAGGGAAAAAGGCAACAAATTGTATAAAGAAAAGAAATTCATTGAAGCAGAAGAATCTTACTCTCAAGCAATTGCTATTTGTGAACAGCTTATGATTAGGTCAGTTCAATTTTAATCAATTTTACTTACTAGTTGTCCACTTAATCCCTTAACCCCCAGGAGGCACGCGCGTGCCGCGATAACAATTGATTTCAATTGTGTCTGGAATAACTCACGATCGAGGGATTAAACACAGATCTCTACCAAATTAAATTTTTATTGTTTCCGTAATTATCTGCATATGAAAGGTTACAGTGATAGTGTTATTCTTCAAAATGTTTTTTACAGAGAAAGAAAAACGGATGATGAATGGATAAATTTAAATAAAATCAAACTTCCTATATTGCTCAACTATGCACAATGTAAACTAGTCAGTGGAGATTATTATGCTGTGATTGAACACTGTAACACAGTGCTACAGTATGATGCTGGTATGAATGATTAATTTTTATACTTTATATTGAAAAGTTTCTGTTCTTTATTGTTATGTGTAACCTGTGATGGATTTGACAGATTGCAAAATCTCAAGAAAATTATTAATATTGTGAAACTCCCAGTGATCTTATGTTGCTGTAAATGTAATTTAGCATAACTTGTTAAGATTTATGTTTTACTTTTATAGATAACGAAAAAGCATTATATCGCCGTGCCAAAGCTCATATCGGTGCATGGAATCCTGACCTAGCTGAAGAAGATTTTAAAAAGCTAAAAGTATTAAACCCATCCATCGCTCATATGGTAGAAAAAGAATTAGAAAACATTAAGAAAATGCGACGACAAAAAGAAGAGCAAGACAAAGATGCCCTTAAAAACATGTTTTCAAATGATATAAGTCAGTGATAATTAGATGGTCCTTGATATTCTTTAGCCCTTTTAGCTGGTCTAGTTTATGGGCTATCCCTGGAAGTCTTATCAGAGAATGGAGACATAGATGATTGGTTGCTGCTAGATTGTTTAAAGAGCTAGTTTCTATGATATGTAGGTGTATGTTATTGGGTATTGTTAAATATTTAAACAGTGCAGTACCAAAGTATTCAGTTACCATAAATAAGTATAACTTTTATTTGCATCGTTGGAACTATTTGGTGCTTTAAAATGTTGTTTTTTATGATATTTTTGTCTATATTAATGTGCAAGTGCAAAGCCAAAATTATTGTAAATGAAATCTGTTGTGTCAACCACAGATAGGGTAGCCAGTTTTTGAATTTTTCGTTATTCTTAATTAAAAATAATTATTATGATAATATATGTAGAGAGAAAGCTACAACAGTTTGGGTTTTATATTTTAAAGTAGAACTGGCAACCCTAACCTTATCACAAAGGTATGGTGTTATCAATTAGCCGCTACTACTATTCGTTTGCGTTAAGAATGCAGTGAATCGTCAGTGCAACTGCAGGGTAAAGGTGTATTCACAGTGGTGTTAAAATTCAAACAAATTATATTTTCAAACATTTAAAATCTATTTAAATGTATTAATCTCCTTTTTCTTCACTAAGAATACTATGAACTGTTCTTTCGGACACACCACATGCATTATTAGTTTTTTTTTTACTATGCTGTCCACCGTCGCATTTAAATCACACTGTTATAGTCCTTACAATGTATTGTAAACTTATTTCTTTCTCCACAATTAATTGTTAAAAGAACCACTTCTATTTTTACGAATTGGTGAGGTTTTTTTTTTTTAATTTGAATCATTTAATACAAATGACAGGACACAACGGTTGCATTCGAAACTATGCCTACCAACTGATCACTGTGAACTCGACCTTGTAATTTTGAAAATATTTGATTGGTTAAGGGGCCGAGCTAGGCCGGCAGCCAATGATGACTTACTGCATTCTTAACGCGAACGTACTATAATATAATTTAATGTTAGGTACCTACATACATGACTGAACTTTGTCAAGTGAGATAACTATTAGTTTTTTAATTGAAATTACATACATTTAATATTCTATACCAATAAAGGCATTTATTTTTGTAACTTATCTTGAGATTATACCAAATACAAAACCTTTTAATTGGTTATAAAAAGGAAACATATTTATTTAATATTAACGTTATTTAAACAAAACGTATATTAGGTACATGTTTTTACAATACAATTATATTAACAATGATTAAATGTTCAATAACTTCTGAATTTATTCATTTTCTAATGCTGTTAGTTTTTATTTCAAACTAAAAAAAAACCTATGTTCTATCATCATCATCAGCCTATCGCAGTCCACTGCTGGACATAGGCTTCTCCAATTGCACGCCACTATGTGCTATTCTATCCCGTTATTTGTCTTCGTGTCAACTTCATCCAGATCCAGCTAGCAATATTATGTCGTCATACATTGACTATTAACATATTCTAAAGGAGAATGCTCACCAGCCGTATCGGCTTTGTACGTCGATGTGCCTGAACCAAATCAATATCAAAAATCATGTTTTTAATTATCACTAAACGCTGTAAAATACTAAGGCATAACTTCGCCGGAAAAGAATTCAAACATTAATTAGTACTCAACCTTATTTTTACTATCTACAACTCGTCTCCTCGGTGTTGCAATTCTCTAACATCCGTATCGACTGACACAAATGTAATCGAAATACTTGTATTTATTTCCTTTAAATATCGAAATGCCAGTTCATAAAACTAACATAATTATGGATTGGATTGAATATGATGGATTTGCAATAATTTAAAATACTACTGAAAAGGAGTGGACTGTATATTTGATAATAAAAATGATAGGCGTGAATGTAAATAATATATTATGAATAGGGAATGATTACAATGGGAAAAGTATAAGCAATATGGTGACAGTAACACAAACACGAGAATTCAACGATAGTATTGACAAACTGAAAACCAAACAAAATCAATCATATTTACTTTTTAAAAATATAAATCAAAAAAGGTATACAATCCAAAAATAATCAAAATAAGGTTTGTAACAACTACATTCACTTGTTTTGTGAGGAACACTAAACAGTTTTCGTAAAAGTAGTAGGTACTCTAATCTGTCTGTTAATATGTACTTACATTACGAATGTGTGTATATATGTCGTAGGGAAATGAGGATATCAGGGATTTTATGAAATCTCTAGGGATATGACGAAATCCCGGCAGATGTCCAATATTCTTGTTTATTACATCTTCTAACTAAAAGTATCTAGTGATATGACAAAATACCAATTTATCGTCAGTGATATGTCGTTCCAGTAAACTAAATCTAGTGAAATGTCAGAAAAGCAGAAACTGCCGAATAAAAACCGAGCCATCCATTTCTCTCGCTCGCTCTAGTACCAGTGGGAGCGAAAGAAATGCGTTGCTCGAACTGTCGCAGCTCGTGTGATGTTAGTCGTTAAATTATAAAGGTAGTGGATGCTTCTATTCCAAGCGCGGCGGCATGCCATAGAAACAACCACGACCGCAGGCCACACTGCGGTAAACCGCTGCCACTAGCCGAAGTGTCACTTGCGGTTGCGGTCTGCAGTCCATCTCGAACTTTGTGCCTTTATAATTTAACGACTAAAATCACACGAGCCGTGACAGCTCGAGCGACGCATTTCTTTCGCTCCCGTATGCCTCTGTGGGTACTAGAGCGAGGAAGAGAAATGCATGGTTCGGTTTTTATTCGGCAGTGTCCGCTTTTCCGTTATTTCACTAGATTAAGTTTAGTGGAACGACATAATATCACTGACGATAAATTGGTATTCTGTCATATCACTAGATTCTTTTAGTTAGAAGAAATAATTGACAAGAATATTCGACATCTACCGGGATTTCGTCAAATCCTTAGGGATTTCATGAAATCAATGATATCCTTATTTCCCTGCGTTTTTTTTTTTGAAAGGACCTATGCTGTGGCAGAAGGCCGTTACAGCTTTACCGGGCGGGGTCCCTGCGATATATACACTCGAAGGCCCCTAAAACTCTACAGCTTTCATGCTGGTGTTATCATGCACAAAATCCCTAAATAGACCTAGGGATTCCTTGAATTGTAGCATCCGATTCTATTATGATAATAATACGATATAATATGATTGTCTAATAGGAGCCTGTTCTACAGGCTTGAGAAAAGGTTGGTAGGCATACCTTTTATATTTAAGAGCTCAGAACTTCTGAAAATCAAAGCATTTAATAACGTGAGCAATATTAATTCATATAAATAAATAACCTTTGCAAAACTTAGTGTATTATTTTTGATCAATCATCGTCGATTAATCGATACATAATTCCTACTAATTTAGATAACTGGCAATAATGTGACAATCGGCGGGATGCCGGGATCTCAATGGAACTGTCAAATGCCTTTATTTTCACTGACTTATCTACTTTCGTGCTTGTAAGTTCGTATGTTAGTGTTTCAGTGTTTTTTATTATTTTCTTTCTATAATTTTTACGTCGAGTTGAGCTTCGTACTCCTCCGTGAACTATAGAAGTTGAAAATTTAATCGAGACAGAGACTCTTTACTTTCGGTGTGTGTTTTTGTGAACCAAACCGATATTACAATGGATGTTACTCGCCGGTGTATCAATTGCTCGATGAGATTGGCGCACCAGCGCTGGCGCATATTGGAAGAGGCAACAGAGGCTATGCTGAATATCCTCCGTGTCTGGATATCACCAACGCTAGTAAGTCAGAATAACTACACATTCATCCTCGCTTGTTAAAAAGTCGTAGATTTTATGACTGAGCTTAGGGTAGGATGTTATGATTCTGTGCTAAATGTTTTATGCAATAGTCAATGTAATATTTTTGCCTTATGTTCTCCCATTTATAATGCAAATGATAAGTGTTTTCAAAGTAGCAGTTTTAATTGAAAAAATAAACAATTAATCAATTGGCAATAATAAATATTGTATCCAAGACTGGTACTGAGAGGTAGCTTTAAAGGGGTATTTGTTTAATAGGCTTACCAATAAAGGGGTATTTCTTCGGCTTGTATATGGGCTTGTTTTCGAAAACCCTATCTGATTTAATAAGCTTTCTTTCAAATAGGGTTACTCTTAAAAAGGGGTTTTCTGGTCCCTAATTGTATCACAGAAAGATTTGATGTAAAATGAATAACATTGATATGCTATAAAAAAGTAAGAACCTATAATTATCTCACTGCAGGAAAAAGGCCTTCATCATTGAGTTTAAGTTACCACAGCAATGATGTGTATTGGCATAATTAATCATTTCGCTTGCTAAATTCGGTTTGGTGACCACAAAGCCGAGTAATGTTTGAAAATTCTAAACTTTTTGTCGCCGACTTTGGGATCGCACCCGGGACCCTGAGATCTTATTTGTTTCTTTGTTTTGTCTGGGCTTTGTCTGCACTTAGCCTCTTTATTGGGCTATGAGATCCTGGTCCGGTATATAAATCACTAGACCAAGAGGGCGATATGCTAAACTAGAATCCATTTAATTAATAAATTAACAGTTTAAAGAAAAGTATTTTTTTTGTAGGTTTCCTCTGAAAATAAGCTGTGCTTGGAGTGCTTTGAAATGCTACAACAAGAAGCTGATGGTGTACCTGCACCGCAACCTATGTTTGGACATAGAAGTGTGTGCTTTGCTTGTGGTGCATCAATGCTACGGTCCCGCACTCATCTAGTACATCCAGAATGTCCAGAAAGGAGTGTTATAATAAGATGGACATTTCCTCATTTGGTATGTTTTTTGTGTTCAAAATCTACACATGTAATGTGAAATGTCTCAATATCAGAAAAAAGGGCTTTATTATTTTAATTAACCTTGGCAATCATAATTGGCAACCAACTTTCATGTGATTTCCTTCCTGTGTGCATGACTAGTGAAAAGGGTCAAATGTATGATAAATAATAAAATGTTAGGCGTAAGTGTAATATAATATAATATGAATTGGTGATTTTACTATTGGATACTACAATAGAAAATTAATGGGAAATGTACAAGTAACTGGGTGACAGGCTTCAACAAAAAGCCAGAACGACAATAACACACTGAGAAAACGAGACGGTTAAATAGAACCGTATAATTGTTATCTTCAACCGAGTAAATTGGTTACGATACAGCTTACAGTATATTTTTTTAATAGCTACCGTGCTTATTCTGTTACGCTAATATGGTTAGTTTTAACAGAGATTCTGCTGTCATTATAATATACTTTATGTATTTAGTCCTTTTAACAGATAAACTGGTAATATTAACAGAGCTTAACGGTTGTTTGCAGCATATTTACTTGAATGTTAGCATGCTTACACTGTTAATATTAAACAAATGCACGGTTGATTCTAATAGATTCCGTTGGCAGATATTAACAGAGTATTTTAAGTAGTTGAAATCGACAGTTTTAACTGCTAGATTAGCAGAGTATTATGCTATATTATACAGGTTTATAATAACCATATCGACTCGGTTGTTACCAGCAGAGCATTTTTGATAATTTTATACGAGTATTCGGTAGGAAGTAATAGTTTTGCTACTAGCAGAGTAAAAATCGCGTTAAGCTAACCACCCGTTTTCTCAGTGCAACTATAAAACAAAATCAGTGCTTTTTAAATATAAATTGAATAAGGAATACAAACAAAAAATTACTAAAATAAGATTTGTAACACCTAGTCTGCTTTAAAACATGTAACATGAGGTCAAATACAAAGTATATTTATTTTTTATATTTACCCTTTCTATTGATCTAAAAGATTATTGGTAAGGTGACATTAGTCATTCTTATGGTTTTCTTAAATAAGCATTATAAAAAATATTTTATTTTCAGGTGTCTCATCTGAGCAGAGTTTGTGTTGCATGTTGGCTTGCTGCTAGGAGAAACATTCAAAGGCAAACGCAACAAGATGCCAATAGACGTGTTGACACTTTTACTGAGGCAAGTGATAACGAAGAACAGTCGCATATACCGGTTCCGCCTCAACTTCCCCAAATTGCAGTCACACAAAGCCAAGAAACTTAAAATAATATCTCATACGCATACTCGTGTTGCGGCAACCACAAGACATTGTATATTTTCGGCATGTGAAAATGTTGAACGTTTATTGTTACCAGCCAGAGTAAAGGAAATGTTATTATGCCGCTATAGGATATATGTTCCATCTTCTGCTCGAATATGTAGATATCATTTAGAAAATGATTGCTGGGAGCAGTTACAAACTAATTTTAGAGATTTTACTGCAGCACATTAACATGATGCCACCCAACCTCTGCCATTACTGGCTGGGACTAACGGCAGCTCAGTTCCATGAACTTTTAGCAGAAATGCCTAATCTGCAAAATGAAGTGCCTTCTGCAAGTGTGGCATTAAGTATTTATTTAGCCAAATTGCGTACTGGCGATAGTAATGAGAGGCTCAGTTCCTTATTTGAAATGTCTCGAAGCACACTAGAAAGAAATATGAATAAGGCAAGAAATTGCATGAGCCAACAAATGGTTCCCTTACATTTAGGCTTGAACCACATCACAGTCCAAGAAGTAGCAGCTAGGAATAAAATAATTCCAGAAGGATTGTTTGGAAACCCTACTGTTGCTCTTGAAACAAGACCCGCTATTGTCATCTGTGATGCCACATATGTATATGTACAAAGCAGCAGCAACTACCTTTTTCAAAAAGAGTCCTACAGTTTACATAAACATGACAATTTGGTAAAACCATTCATGATAGTTTGTTGTGATGGCCATATTCTAGACTGTTTAGGTCCGTATAGAGCGACAGTAAATGATGCCACTATTATGAACAATGAATTTAGAAATAGCGATGGTGAAATGAGAAGATATTTTCGGGAGGGGGATGTTTTTATTCTAGACAGAGGTTTCAGGGACGTAATACCACAATTGCTAGAATATGGTTATCGAGCTCACATGCCAGAGTCTCTATCAGAGGGTGAGCATCAACTCACAACATTGCAAGCAAATAAATCGAGGTGTATCACTATGTGTAGGTGGGTGGTTGAAGTGGTCAATGGTCGTCTTAAGCGTGACTTCAAACTGTTTCGCCAAGATTTTTTTAATAAAGCTGCTAAACACTTAATGATCGATTTCCGAAATGGTTGTGCCTTGATAAATAAATTCCACCCGCTTATTGAAGACATACCAGAAGCGGTGGAATATTTGGCAATTGCTGTACATAGGCTTCAAATGGAAAATGTTCTGGCTAATACTGTAAGAAGAGAAAATCTTAATAGACGGCGAAGTACGTTTGTAACTATTGACGCTCACCACCCACATTTAAATCAGTTCCCAAGACTCAGCATAAGTGATTTAAAAAGAATTGCATTAGGTACATACCAGCTCAAGCAAGCTTCTTCATATTATGGCGAACATGTGCGAACAAATGGCACTTACACAATAGAAATTAATAATGAAATTGAAGAAGATATCCCTCTTATTCTAGGCACAGATAATTTTTTACTCAGAGGACGAATAAAGTCTCGACATATTGGTGGCAGAATTTATTATGTGTATTTATTGATTAACAAGGATGAAAATGTTGCCAATACTGTCGAGGCTTTATCAGGCTATTGCTGCAACTGTCTTGTGGGTAATAGAACAGTAGGTTGTTGTGCCCATGTTATGTGTGTGATATGGTAGCTGGGGTGGGGCAGATATAATAATGTAACTGCCCCAGCCCAGTTTTTGGACGACATATTTAATGAATTCTCCTATGAAAATAATGAGTGAAATTGTTTTAGGTCATTTCTACATTGGTCGGATATTAGTATTACCTATGTATATTTTATCCTGTGATAATTGCCGATGTTACAACGGTTTTATTTGCATTTTTTTTTATTATCGTGGCAAACATGACTGTGTATCACTATATTATTATGTCGAATTGATATCATACCGACCCAGTATGGAAATAAATATCGATATTGCTTTAAGATATTGGCTTCCACATTGGATCGACCACATTTTTATTTCGATTGATATATAAGTCCGATGTTTTACCGATAATTCAAGAGATGCAGGCGGTGGAATGTCGACGAGATATCACATACTAAAATTGTCATACTGACCAATCAAGAAACGGCCTAAAACTTATTCATTTTCGTATGTGCTATCAAGAGTGCCTTGCTTGAAGTCATTGTAACAGGCAAAATTCAAAACGAAGAGATCCAACGAAGCAAGCTGAAGCGGTAGCGGGCTGTCCATGTGTGCGATAGGACCGACTCCTGAGGAACAATCGTATGCTAAAGTGGAGACTGCAATTCGGCGAGCGAAGCGTGAGGCGGGACTCACGCAGAGTATGCACTTTGCACAGCCTCCAGCGAGATGGACTAATAATAATGACTTGAAAAGGGCGACTAGTCGGGAATGGATGCGAATGACAAAACCGTGATGTGATGTGGCGTGACCTGAGAGAAGCCTACGTCCAGCAGTGTACGGAAATGGGCTGATGATGAATATGATGATTTTCATACGAGAATTCATTAAATATGTCGTACTTATTACTTATTATACACAAAACAACCCAACCAATGACCTATAAAACGATTGAAAGACTTTTGCTATACTTGTCAAATCAGGGATGTTATTATGAAATAAAGTCAATTATTAGTAATATAATAGCCACTACACTTAAAATAATTTATGTTGTATTTAATTATTAAAATAAATGATAGACTTGTATACATATTGTTTTTTTTTTATTTACTGGCCCGCAACTGTCCGTCCACTATCTGAAATAACTTTTGTTTCTTGGTGCAGAGGAAATAATTAAAAGCACAAAGTGCTATGACAATCTAGATGATATAGTGCAATGTTTTTCAAACTATCGACCCCTAAGGATATATACAATAATAAATACATCACTGGTCGTAGCACTGTGCTTAATAAATTGATCGGCAATACTTAGAATTAATAAAAGTTGAATAAAAAGATAATTTATATTGGCACTCATAGTTTCCGAAATCTTAGACGTAGTCTACTGGTAGAAACATGGAAAAACACTGGTGTCCTGCATAGGTTATAGGACACCTCTCAAACAATACTCTATTAATAAAAATGTTGCCGATTTAACAACCATAAGATAACGAGTGAAAACTAAATCAAAAAGATAATACTTATTTTAATTATTAGGGGTGCGCTCAATTTCAGTGCTGTGACAAAAACTATATTAATCTAAGGTAAACCTAGCTGACAACCTACCATTTTGTATACAGATAGACCTTGAAATGATAATAAAACGCAAGAATGAAGAAGGAGCAAATTCTCGTAATTCAACGGATTTTGATAATTTTTTTTTCATGTTGTCCGGCGAACTAGAGAAAAAAGGCTTTTTGTTTTTGAATCTACACTTATGAACCTACAAAATAAAGTAACAATCATCATGGCACAAAATCATTCAAAGCGATACTAAAGCCCATACTACGATGGGCATTCTCCTTTTCGCAGTTTTACTACACGATTTATTAAGATATCAATAATATACAACGTGCATTTTCAACCGCCTGAAAAACGAAGCCCACGTAACCATTATGTACAACATCTTAGCAGTGTTAATTTTTTTATCAATCCAAGAAATAATAAAATTGATTCAGCTATATTTCGAATTGATTGATTGTACAAATAATAAACGCCTCGTTGGTCTAGTGTTTGGTTTGTTGTTTGTTTGTTTAGTCTGGGCTTTGTCCGCACTTAGCCTCTTTATTGGGCCATTGTACGTGTTTCCCGCCTTCCACTCCAACCATCCCAGGTGACTCCAGAAAGCCAGAATCTTCCCCAGGTTTCCACTGATTTCCGAAACCGATGTTGGTGATTGGAGGAAGCGTCCCCTGCATAGGGGGCTTTTTGTGACACCTAGGGTAAATAAGTGCTTGTTTAGGGGACAGTGACCGGTAAGAGTACCTATTATTTTAGAGAGATGGTCCCTTTTTAGGCTGAGCAGTTTGCGGGCAAGCCATTTTGAAGCCACCGGAACAGCATTCTTGGTTTGCCTGCAGCCGACAGTGTTTTTCCATACTGTTGTATGTGTTTGTACAGTTTTATTACGGAGCCATGTTTTTATTTGAGCCTGGGGTATTGGCGGTAATGGTTCCGGTCCATATACTGTAGCTGATGCTCCCGTTTTGGCTAGTTCATCCGCTGCGTCGTTGCCTAGAGAGTTGCTGTGTCCCTTTATCCATTGCAAAGTTACGGTATATTTGTTTGCGATGGATTGAAGTGCGTTGTGGCACTCCAGTATGAAGGCAGATGTTATATTGTTGTTTTTTAGGGCTTGTAGTACGGATGCGCTATCAAAAACGATTGCTAAGATCTTTAATATCTTTGGCTGCTACCGCCTGTGCCGCTTTGGTTATACCGACACATTCTGCTTGAAAGATAGTGTTTACTTTGGATAGGTTCGTTGATATTTTTATGTTGAGGTCATTCGAGAATACGCCAGCACCTGTTCCACTTGTGGTTTTCGAGCCGTCTGTGTATATCCTTACTTCGTTAATGCCGGAGCAATCTTCGTGTTCCGCATGAAGTTGGATATTGTATCCACGATCGAACACGTGTTGACACATTGTCCTGTCCGTGGGTGCCTCGAGGAGTGGAATATCCTCTGGTAAATGTATACTATGCTCTGCCCTGCCCTGTCTAGTGTTTTAGTACCGCACCAAGATTTCGGCTTCGTCCTAACTCTACCCGATCCCATATCTACCCGATTAAAAATTACCTTACAAAAAATCCCAACTCTACCCGATATGATAAAAAGTACAATCAAAATCACGGAACAGAAAAAACAAGTGGAAGTGCGAAGTAGGCGGGACCCGCGTGCCACTACTAAGCGTAGTTACGCATACTCAACCTTAGTCGTGCTCCGACGTCGCGCCTAGTCAGTAGTCCTGCGGGATTCTTTGTTTGCGTAATTTTACAGCGAAAATGCCTTATAGTGCCATTTTGCAGTGCAAAAATGATAGTAGGAGAAAAACTCTTAAAAATGGAGGTATTTCATACCACAGGTAAGCAACAATATCGTAGCTTTTCAATAAAATCTTGTTTGATTTCAAATAATTAAAAATGAAATAAATTTCAAACTAAAATCAATCATGATACTTCATAAATAAACCTTGCTTTGGATTACACATATTCTCTTCTTGTTCCTGAAATACTGTCCGCTACTCATTTAGTGATGTAGTCTAATGCGATAGCAGGTTTCGATAAACCTGATATCGATATGTCTGCTTATGTGTTAAAATATTCACAAAAATAAATAAACGTTAATTATTTATTTATTAATTTATAACAACAATGTTTATAATTGGTTTTACAGGCATTTATACCCACAAAGCCGACTAGTCGGCTTGACTGTGGGTTCTTAGTATTAAATTAAAAATAAAAGGGACAACAATTTACAATAATTTAAAAAAGGAAAAAAGAAAAATAAAAGAAAGATAGGTCTACTCTACTTATAACTATTAATCTACATTTGAGTAAATAAGTTAAATAAAATAAATATCTAAACAGTCTCTAATAAAAAACATTTCAACAACTTCTTAAATTTTTTCTTGTAAGACTCGTGTCTTATATCCTCCGGTAAGCCATTAAGTACGTAATTTGGTATTAATGGTTTTTACCCCTTACCGAAATAAAAGGTTGCTAAAATTGTGACATATACTGTGTATTTTTGAGTTTATCTTTGTGTCATCGGGTTGTATTTAAATCCAATTTCATAAAACATTTTGTTAATTTTTTTTTACTTCCTAATAATATGTATGCAATTCATCCTACCAAAGCATGGTAGGATGAATTGCATACATATTATTGTAATTTTCTAATTTAAATAAGACGCGTACATTTATTCATACGCATTATTAATTACAATATTATGTGTACGAACTGGCTAGACTACGTTATAAATAATGTTTTAAGGAAATGTCAACCTTATTTCGAGGAGGTTACAGGGCAAAGTTATTTTCCTACTTTTGCCTGCCATCTGTTGTGTCATATCCATATCCATTGTTGTCATACAAAGCGTCGTAAATGATTTATTTTATCTATAGCAAAATGAACTGTATTATGCAGATTGCAGTAGTGTTTTGTTTTTGCACTTTGTACAATTTAGGCCAATTTGAAATACAAGCTAAACGACAAATCAAAACCATTGTTCACTAGTAATGCAACGTATTATTTACCGTTTGTATGTGTGAGTTTGGTGACAGTGGTTCTAGTTTAAATTTGCCATATCGCACTTCCACTGGTTTTTTCTGTTCCGTGGTCAAAATGAAAAACCTTTATTCATTCTAATCAATTTATAAGAACAATCGACATTTGAAATGATATAAAGTAAAAGTAAGTAAAGTAGCAGCCTATAATCATCCCACTGCAGGAAAAAGGCCTCCTTCATTGAATTCAAGTTACCACTGCAATGATGGGAACTGGCATAATCACCACGCTTGCCAAATGCGAGTTGGTGATCACAAACCCGAGCAACGTTCGAAAATTCGAAACTTTTTGTTGCCCGACCCGGGGATCGAACCTGGGAACCCGAGATCTTGGCCCAGTATTTAAACCACTAGACCAACGGAACGTTGAAATGATATAATGAAAATAATATTTTTAAACAAAACACGTAACAATAACAACATCCCAATCATAATAATATCATGATTGAAACATTTTTGCATACCTAAAATTTTTATATTTTTCGTTTTAACTGTACCCTTCCTTTTTGTATTAGCAAAAATTAAATCGGGTAGAGATGGGATTTCTTGTTAGGTAATTGTAGAGTTGGGACGAAGCCAAGATTTCGTGGTCCTGGTTTCAATGCCCGGGTTCGATCGTTCGAATTTTCGAACATTGCTCGTGTTTGTTTGTTGTTACTGTACGGGACAGCGTTGTAAAATGTTAATTGTATATAAGTTTTATTATTTTATTATGTTTTGTTATATTGTGATATGTTTGAACTTTGAATTTGTAATTTGTATGTTTATTGTGAATTGTAAATTATTGTAAAACTTTATATTATTATAGGAAATAAATGAATAACAGCCGGGGGTTTAGGAAACACACCCTAAATAGGCACACACCCTCGTATAGGATAACGAGGACTAGGAAGGGAAATAGGACGCGGCTCTCTTTACGGTATTGCCTTTTCGAGTCAAAATTCAAGCCCGTACTATTTCCCTCTCTTTCTAATTGTGAGATCGCATGCGGCTCTCCCTACGGTATTGCCGATCGACCGCGGAAAACACGCGCATGCCATCTCCCCTCTCGCTCGCACCGACCTCTCGCTCTCACAGTGATTGCGTGGGTGGGGATTTTCCCGCCAAAAATTGTGAATATAAGGCGAGCAGGGGGTCCATAGAATCATTCGATCCAGCAACAGCAAGGAAGAACCTTCTCTCCTAAGCAAGTAGGAAGAGCCCTAGAAGATCAACCTGAACAGATCCTGGGAAGAAACATAGGAAGAATACACAGCCACCTCACCGCATACAATACAGTCCACACAGTAAACATTGGGTTGGCTGTTACTCCGTAACCCGACATAAGGCGTTATTATTCAAACATCATCATCAAACAAGACGGGCGTCTGACCGTCTGGCTTCCTCCCTCAATCTTCGTACCAAACCCGGCCACGTGTCATCCGGCACATTGTTGGTCCTTCGAGCCGGATCGTCGTATTGAAGATTGAAGATTGAAGATTGAACATTGAAGATTGAACATTGAAGATTGTCAAGATGCCCGTCACTCGTTCCCGTACACAAGAAAGATCGCCTACGTCGGAGACGGAAACATTGTCGGGGACCGAAGTCACTGGTACCACTATGCCAGATACCTCGGCCACAAGTCAAACGACCAGTCCGCTGGCTACTGAGCCAGAACGCCGCCAAGAAGAGCAGCTGGCGCCGCCGGCTGCGCCCGCTCAGGCGCAGCCGCCCGCAGCACACGCGCAGAAGAAATTAGCACCTTCTGTAATATCAAAGAAAAGCAAGAAATTACTGAAGGCCAGGGAAGAACTACTGCACATCCAGCTACAGCTCGCCGCCGCCAAGATAGCGGCATTAGAAGCGGAAACGGACACCGACGAAGACGACATTGACACCGTGATTGATGACTCCGGCAACAACAACAACGAACGCACCGTCGCCTGGGTTGACGATAGCCGCTTGCAAGTGATGGCTATCACCGAGCCGCCGATACCGACGCAGGCGTCTGCCCCGCAGATCGCGACGTGTCCTACGGCGGGAGTGAACGAGACAGCACATATCGGCGTCTCACCGGCGGGAGTGAACGAGACAGCACATATCGGCGTCTCACCGGCGGGAGTGAGCGAGACGGCATGCGTCAGCGCCCAACCGGCGGGAACAATCAAGAGTGACATCGCGCAACTGGCTGCCGCGATCACTATGGCTACAAGAGCAAGTCAACCGAGAATGAACATTGAATTGCCGATATTCGTCGGGTCCCATCAAGAATGGCTGATATTTAAAGCTGCTTACGAAGAATCGAAGAACTGGTTGACATCATTGGAGAACCTCGCCCGTCTTCGCCGAAGCCTCAAAGGACGTGCAAGGGAAGCAGTAGAGAGTCTCCTTCTATACAACGGCAACCCAGAAGACGTCGTGAAAACCTTAGAAGCAAGGTTTGGTCGTCCGGACGCTATCGCGATGTCCGAACTGGAGCGGCTGCGAACGCTATCGAAACCTCAAGACACGGCGCGGGACTTATGCATCTTTGCCTCCCGGGTCTCGAACATCGTCGCAGCACTAGGTGCCATCAAGAAGAGGCACTACCTGTACAACCCGGAAATCACGAAGAACACCATAGAAAAACTGACCTCCACCATGCGATATCGGTGGTACGACTTCGCGGCTGAACAAGACAGTGAAGAACCGGACCTAGTCAAGTTGTCGCGCTTCCTGAACCGGGAGGCCGAACGATGCGGCCCCTACGCGCAACCTGAACAACCGGACAACGTCGTGCCAGCGAAGAGGCCTCAACGGGCCTACAGCACGAACACCACGGAACCCGAACAGAAGACATACAGCTGCCTACGTTGCGAGAAGACAGGGCACGCCATCGGGAACTGTGAAGAATATAAGAAGCTGAGCGTCAATGACAGATGGGATTTCGCCAAAGAGAAGAGACTATGCTTTCGGTGCCTGCGGTATAGAACCAAAGTACATCACTGCCGCACCACGAAATGCAACATAGACGGGTGCCCCCATCCACATCATCCGCTGCTACATCACACTAAGAGTGGTGAACAGAAGACAGAACAGAAGAAAAGCGAAGTAGTCAGTTCCACGTGGACGCCAAGGAAGCCTCAAGCGTATCTGAAGATACTGCCTGTGACCATCGTCGGACCGAAGAGGAAAATCGACACGTATGCGCTTCTCGACGACGGCTCTACGATCACGCTCATCGACGAGGACTTGGCACAGCGCGCTGGACTACGAGGACCAGTGGAACCACTACGCATCGAAGCGATCGGTGAACGGCAAATTGAAACAGGATCTTCAAGGCGGCTCAAACTAACGATCCAGGGTAACCAGAAGAAGCGCCACACCATACAAGCCAGAAGCATCAACCAGCTGCGACTATCCCCGCAGACCATCGACGAACGCGATCTGGCTGGCTGCCGTCACCTGGAGGGCCTGAAGAATCTCACCTACGAACAAGCCAAGCCGGAAATACTCATCGGGCAAGACAACTGGCCACTCCTCCTGGCAGAAACCACTCGCGTCGGTGACAGACAGCAACCAGTCGCCTCACTTACGAAGCTGGGATGGGTCCTTCACGGAGCTCAGGCGCGGACACTGGGACAGAGAGTAAACTTCGTGAATCACGTGACAACGGAAACAGAAGAATCAGAGAGAATCGACGAACAATTGAAGAACTTCTTCTCTCTGGAGTCATTCGGAGTCGCGCCGAAGAAACCACAGAACGATCCAGAAGCCCGAGCCTTGAAGATTCTGGATTCGGAGACCAAACGCCTCGAAGACGGCCGTTTCCAGACCGGGCTGCTGTGGAAATCGGCGGACATCAAGCTGCCTGATAATCGAGACTACGCGCTAAGAAGACTTTGTGCCACCGAGAAGAAAATTGAGAAGAATCCCAAATTACGGGGCCAAGGTCCACGAACAAATGAAAGCGCTCATAGAAAAAGGCTACGCTGAAGTTGCACCTACGAAGAAGACTGAAAACAGAACATGGTACCTGCCTTGTTTCCCGGTGATCAACGCTATGAAACCGGACAAGGTCAGGATGGTGCATGACGCAGCAGCCATCACGAAGGGTGTATCACTTAACGACACTCTACTCACCGGACCAGACCTGCTGCAATCACTTCCTGGAGTGCTGCTGAGGATGAGGCAACATCAAATCGCAGTATCAGCAGACATCACAGAAATGTTCCTGCAAGTGAAAATCCGACCAGAAGACAGGGATGCGCTCCGCTACTTATGGAGAACAGATCGTGACGCTCCACCCACCGAATACAGAATGACGTCACTGATCTTCGGAGCCACCTCGTCCCCTGCCACAGCGATCTACGTAAAAAACCGCAACGCGAAAGAAGCCGCCGAAACACATCCCGAAGCTGCTGATGCCATCGAACGCAA
This sequence comes from Anania crocealis, assembly GCA_949315895.1. Taxonomy (NCBI): domain Eukaryota; kingdom Metazoa; phylum Arthropoda; class Insecta; order Lepidoptera; family Crambidae; genus Anania; species Anania crocealis. Next base: position 17,019,861 of record OX438859.1, on the reverse strand, counting down.
CCATTACATGGACGACTACATCCAGAGCTTCGAGACTGAAGAACAGGCAATCAAGGTCGCAAGAGAAGTTGGAGACATCCACCAGCGGGCACACTTTGAACTAAGGAAGTGGACATCGAACTCCGACGCAGTGCTGCAGCAACTGGATCCGGGAAAGAAACAAGAAAACATGAACCTGGCCGAAGATGACAAGACTGAACGAGTTCTGGGGCTCACCTGGAGAACGTCAACCGACCACCTGGGCTTCAACCTGGACCTGTCGCGCCTGCCTGAAGACATCCTACAGAAGAGGCCGACGAAGAGGGAAGCCCTGAAGATCGTCATGTCCCTATTCGACCCTCTAGGACTAGCCTCGCCTGTCACAATCAGGGCAAAGCAGATCCTCCAGGAGATATGGCGAAGGAGCACGGCGTGGGATGAACAACTGGAAGGAGGCCTGACACTGGAATGGAAACAATGGACGACGCACCTCCGGAGGCTGAACCAAATCCACATACCCCGGTGCTACCCGAACTACAGTCGCAGCGACAATATCGAGCTCCACGTGTTCGTCGACGCCAGCGAGGTCGCCTATGCAGCTGCGGTCTACTGGCGCATCGAAGATGAAGACGGGAACATCCACACACCACCTTGGCCAAGGCGAGAGTGGCTCCCCTGAAGGTGACATCGATCCCGAGGCTGGAGCTACAAGCAGCGGTGATGGGCAGCAGGATGGCGCAAGCAGCCATCGAGGAACACGATCGGAAGCCAGTGTCCCGAACATTCTGGACCGACAGCAAGACAGTCCTGACCTGGCTGAGAACAGGAGCCCGATCCTTCAAGCCCTTCGTCGCCCACAGGATCGCCGAACTCGAAGAAAACACCCAAGACACAGGAATGGCGTTGGGTTCCCACGAAACTCAATGTAGCTGACGACGCGACACGGGACGTCCCCAAGGACTTCGACGAGACCCACAGATGGTTCACCGGCCCCAGCTTCCTGAAAGAAGATCGATCGACGTGGCCGGAAGAGAAAAAGACCATTCCTGAAACAACGGGAGAAGAACGAACACTGAACCTCAGAAAGTCATCATCGACCGCAACACAAGTCGTGCCTGACGTAACCAGGTTCTCAAGATGGAAACGTCTGGTCCGCACCACAGCCAGAGTCCTACAGTTCGTCAGCCTGCTGAAGACAAAGAAACACAGAACATTCTTCTCAAGAACGAAGCCGAACAAGACGAAAGATCCTTCCTGGGGTGCTCAGCGTGTCGACAGAAAACTGAAGAAATTAATTGAAAAGGTTCATGAAGAAGACAAATATTTGAAGATTCCCGCTGAACTCATCATCGAAGCTGAGAAGCTTCTCATCAAGGCGGGCCAAGAAGACGCCTTCGAAGAGGACATAGAAAACCTAAGAAGAGGACATCAGATCAGCCGCCAGAGCAGAATGAAGAAATTAGCTGTTGAAATTAACAACGGTTTGATCACCCTGAAGTCCCGAATCGACGCTGCAGAAGGAATACCCGAAGTAGAACGAAGACCACCGATCCTGGATGGACGTCACCACATCACGCGACTCTACATCGCGCACGTCCATCTCACCAGGGAGTGGAAGCCACCGTCAACCAGTGTCGCCAGAGGTTCCACATCCTGCAACTTCGGCCGACTGCAAAAAAGATCGTCAAAGAGTGCCTTCACTGTCGCAAACGAAGAGCGGCACCCTCGGCACCATCAACAGGAAACCATCCGCCCTGCAGGCTGGCCCATCATCAGCGACCCTTCTCCTACACAGGGGTCGACTTACTTACACTACTTCGGGCCTCTACAAGTCACCGTCGGACGAGCCACACACAAACGCTACGTGGCCCTCTTCACGTGCCTCACGACCAGAGCGGTCCATCTGGAACTCGCCGCTACGCTATCCACTGACTCAGCGGTGATGGCATTGAGGCGATTCATCGTGAGGAGAGGCTGCCCGAAGGAGATCTACTCTGACAACGGAACCAACCTGCACGGCGCCGAGAGGGAGCTGCGCCGAGCCATCGACAGCGCAACAGAACTTGAAGCCAGCAAACGCCGCATCTCTTGGCGCTTCATACCGCCGGGCGCGCCGTTCATGGGCGGCGCTTGGGAAAGGCTGGTGAAGACAGTCAAGACAGCGCTATCGACAGTGATGAATGGACGCACCACCAACGACGAAGTCCTAGCCACGGTCCTCGCAGAAGTGGAATTCACCGTCAACAGTCGGCCGCTCACCCACGTCGCGGTCGACCCTGATGAACCTGAAACATTGACGCCGAATCACTTCCTGCTTTTGGAGCCTGCACACGAACCGGCTATGGGACAATTTGAAGACAGAGACCTGCTGGGCAAGACCCATTGGAGGGCGTCCCAGAGAATAGCAGACATGTTCTGGAGCCGATGGATACGAGAGTACCTCCCTGAACTCCAAGGCCGGCGGGAGCCGCACGGCCGTGGCCCAGAACTGAAGACCGGAGACGTCGTGCTGATCGTGGACAACACTCTGCCACGAAACACTTGGCCACTGGGACGAGTAACGGCTGTCTACCCAGGGCCCGACGGCATCGTGCGAGCTGCCGACGTGCTGACCCGAGGAGGTATCCTGCGACGCCCTACGAAGAAGCTGGTGAATCTGCAAATAGAAGAAAAAGACGCCGCTCCTTCCACAAGATGAGTGTCTCTCCGACTGCGCTGCGACACACGGCGGGAGAATGTACGGGACAGCGTTGTAAAATGTTAATTGTATATAAGTTTTATTATTTTATTATGTTTTGTTATATTGTGATATGTTTGAACTTTGAATTAGTAATTTGTATGTTTATTGTGAATTGTAAATTATTGTAAAACTTTATATTATTATGGGAAATAAATGAATAACAGCCGGGGGTTTAGGAAACACACCCTAAATAGGCACACACCCTCGTATAGGATAACGAGGACTAGGAAGGGAAATAGGACGCGGCTCTCTTTACGGTATTGCCTTTTCGAGTCAAAATTCAAGCCCGTACTATTTCCCTCTCTTTCTAATTGTGAGATCGCATGCGGCTCTCCCTACGGTATTGCCGATCGACCGCGGAAAACACGCGCATGCCATCTCCCCTCTCGCTCGCACCGACCTCTCGCTCTCACAGTGATTGCGTGGGTGGGGATTTTCCCGCCAAAAATTGTGAATATAAGGCGAGCAGGGGGTCCATAGAATCATTCGATCCAGCAACAGCAAGGAAGAACCTTCTCTCCTAAGCAAGTAGGAAGAGCCCTAGCAGATCAACCTGAACAGATCCTGGGAAGAAACATAGGAAGAATACACAGCCACCTCACCGCATACAATACAGTCCACACAGTAAACATTGGGTTGGCTGTTACTCCGTAACCCGACATAAGGCGTTATTATTCAAACATCATCATCAAACAAGACGGGCGTCTGACCGTCTGGCTTAGAGGTGGGGCGTATTTACGCGACCAGGTTTTAAAACCAGGTTTCTGCTTCGAAGTCCGTAAACCAGGTTTCAACTTCAAATACTTGCAATACTTTTAAGGTATTTTACGAGGGCGCACTCGAACGTTTGTCAGGCCAGCGCGTCTTTGGAGCCCTTCAAACATGAAATAGGAAATTAAATTTTTAGCGATCTTAGAATAAGGAACATAATCGTATAATCTAATAATATAAGTTAAAAACTTGCTAACCGAAAAAGTATTTTTTTTGCCAAACTAATTGTAATCCTTAAGTGTATTAAGGTAGGACTTAATTTTAAGTAAAATACTTTGAAAGTATTTTACTCGGAGGCCGTCTCGCGTCTTCGGACTCGCTCGGAAACCATGTCGCGGCGTCTCGTGTACGATCGGTTTGTATACCGTCGCGCAAGCAGAGTGACACACATTTATGTACCTTATTGTAATATGTTAAGGTCTAATTTTCCTAGGTACTAAGAAAATACTCGCAAGTATTTAGAAACCTGGTTTTTGGCCCTAGTATTTGTTGGCTTGCGTACCAGGGCGTCCTGGTACTGATTTTATCAAGTACGACCCATGCCTAGTCTGGCTTCCTCCCTCAATCTTCGTACCAAACCCGGCCACGTGTCATCCGGCACAGTTACCAACCCGCATTTAGCAAGCGTGGTGATTATGCTTGTACCCATCATTGCTTATGTTAGGTACTTAAATTCAATGATGAAGGCCTTTGCCCTGCTTTGGGATGATTATGGGCTGTTACGTTACGTACGTTTTATATTTACCAAGCTACACAGTCTGGATATTCCAATGAGCTGCTTTTTTTTTCCTTAAAAATAATATAATTCTTTGCTATTTCATATTTCTGCAAATAATCGACTCGTTTCTTTTTGGATATGGAAAAATTGCATTACGAGTCCAGACTAGTAATTCGCAGTTAACAGAGGGTTTTTAAATAAACTAACCGTCATTACGGGCACTGAACAAGTAACTACGTTTATTACGGGTTAATTGTGAGGGAACTTGGTGTGATCATTTGTCGTCAATTCATCATACAGTTTTCTTGTCCATCGACATCACGATAACCGTTAAATGTTGTTAGTTTTTATATAAGTAATTCAAGATCCTTCATCTAAAAAATTTGTATCGTTTGTATCCCAGAAAATTCGTTAAATAAATAGTCGATGTTTAGTAGCAACACTAAAGCGACTAAATCGTTAAAAGGAGTTTTTTTGGCGGGAGTTCGTGAGATACGTTTGGAGTCCGTTTATTTTATCGAATTTTTATTGTTTATAGTGATTTTTGGGTCTTAAAAGTGGTGTTATTTTGCGAAACAAAGTGTCGTGCGAGTGACCAATATACAGTTCGGTGAAATAACATGGTGTATGGGTTGTAACCAAGAAAAGTGGATCGTGAATTTTGCGCGGGAACGCGAACAGTTCACCTCTTTCTTGGGGACTTCTCTAAATTCCTTCAATCTTTTCACTGTCTCCAAAAACTCCATCGAAGCATTAAAACGTCTAACATCAACGTTCTAATGCAAAAATAAAGACAATATTACTAAAGAATTGGCTGTATGGACAAGTATCCGAGGCCGTTAAACATACTAAGAAAAAAAAATCGTTAAAATATTTATTTTGACAGCAAAACATTTGCCATGTGGAGAAATGTCAAGAGCTCTACAAAACAAAGAAACATAACCTCAGTTTTTCTGAACAAATATCTGTTTTTGTAAATATTTCCTCTAGTAAAGATAATTTTGATACAATGGCAGATGAACCACCAAAAACAAATATTATTGATGCATCCACAATTACAAATAATACAAAAACCAGTGAAGAATATGCGTATCTAGATAGAGGTGGATTTTCTTCGGAAAAGTTTAAAATTGAGCTTCGAGGATTGCCAAAATATTATGGAATAGCTGTATGTATATTCCTTTATCTATACTAATATTATAAAGCTGAAGAGTTTGTTTGTTTGTTTGTTTGAACGCGCTAATCTCTGGAAGTACTGGTTCGAATTGAAAAATTATTTTTGTGTTGGATAGTCCATGCCTCGAGGAAGGCTTTAGGCTATATAACATCACGCTGCGACCAGTAGGAGCGAAGCATCAGTGAAAAATGTTGAAAAAGTAATCGCGATCTTATAAACTGAAATTGACGCGTACGAAGTCGCGGGGAACAGCTAGTTACCTTTATATGTCTCAAATATAATATTTTACTGTAGTATTTAGTTAATAACTGTTTATCATAACCAATTAAAATGTCAGTTTACACTGTAAAATTTTACATTTATTTAACAGTAATATTGTGTTACAGGAGCTTAAAAAGTTAATGAACCAAAAACTTGGTCTGAACACAAGTAAAATTAAAAGGCCCAAAAATGGTAGCCACTGGCTCTTTGCCTGCTTTCAAAATAATGAAGACAGGACCAAAGCTATTGAAGCACTAAATGGATTTTCGTGGAAAGGTAATTTTACATTATTCGTTTTTCTGATGATATTATACTTTTATTTGATATAATTGTCTGAATTGCATAAAGCAGACACCATCAAAAAACATAGCTGAAGCCTAAAGCAGTAATTCAAGTTTACTTTCCTCTATTTCATGCTGGATTTCTGTTGAGATAAAAAGTCCTTTAAAATAATTAACCATCATGTAGTTAGGTTAAAGTTTAGAATATGGACCACTGAGTTAAGAGGCGGGGGAGGGGGAGGGGTCCGGGTGGTGGTTAAGTCGGGGAGGTGCAGGAATAAAAAAAAATTTTTTTTTCAAAAAAAATTTGTGTTTAAAAATTGATTTATTTTGTGTATTTGAGGCTTTGTGTGGTCACTGTTCTAACCTAGCCTAACCGACACTTTTCCTAACCTACTGAACTTTGCAGGCAAATAAATATCATTACAGGTTTTTTTTTTGATAGTAGTATGAGCACCATACATAAATCGCGCTTCATTTAACAAACGTAAAAAAATATGCAAATCTGTTGTCAAAAAATGAAATGGTCATAGAAAATCGAAATCTTTAAAAAATTTTTTCTCAATAGGCGCAAATCTCCGCAAGTTGAAACATTGCTTAAATTACTACTTAAGTAACTACCATTTAGTCACAAAATTGCGGAATCCCAGAACTCCGGTCCATATTCTAAACCAATTCACTACAGATAAATTTGGGATTTGTTAAACATATTTTTGCTGGTCTGAATATGAATTAATCTTAGAATAATAACACCCTGAGGAATTAATGGACAATATCAGCATCTATGGTGCCTCTTTTGGGTGTGCCTGGATCAATGTAGAAAAAAGTGTACTCTTGAGTGTTTCTAGTGCTTTCGTTGTTTCTGATTTCCATAATATGAGTGCTTTATATAGTTACTCACTTTGAGATCAGAACAATGTAATTGCTGTTCTCTATATTTGTTTATTTTTATTTTTAACAAAAAGGTTTATAGCAGGAATAAGCCTTATTGCAGTGAAGGCATATTTTATGAACCTTTGCTATCTTTTATATTTTAATAAGAGAGACATTCAGCAGAGATATAACCTTTTTTTGTGGTAGGTAAAACCCTTCTAGCTGAAATTGCAAAACCAGCTCCAGACCCACTAGTCAAAAAGCGGAAGCAAGAGGAAGATGGAACTATACCAGACAAGAAAAAGAAAGAAGATGATAGAGATCAAGAAACAAGAGTTAAAGAGGCTACTACTCCCTACTGGAATATCCCTTATGATCAACAGGTGATAAATTCAGAGAGTAACATACCCAAAGTTTTGCATAATATTGAACACTTTATGATATACCTGTTTAATATCAATAAGTACTTGGACCTAGATGGTTGGTAATTAACTAATTACATATACTCTTGTTAATTATTATCAATGTTAATAAATAATATGAATAATAATGATGTACTAGCACAGGTAAAATTCACTGTGTTTAACATTATCCTAAGAGTAAGAATACTGATAATTAAATTATGGAATGCACTATACATTTGGTCAAATATAAATAACTGGATTTTAGCTTGTGTTTATGAGGACTTTACATTATTTGATTTATCCCGAGTCCTGAAATTTGTAACACTTTACAGGTACACAATAATTAGAGATGGTTGTTTAAAAGCAATCAAATTACCTTTTGTGAGATTAATCTCACCTTCCTCTATTATAACCATGAATGCTGTAAAGTTTTTGAAACTTCAGGATAAATCAAAAATAATTTTAAACCCTAAACAACATGAGTTAAACCTATGTTATTTCAATTAAGTATGTATCAATTGTTTAAACACTAAAAATAACTTTTTATGATCAGTCAAAATGGTTTTTATGATGATGACTAGCAAATAGATAATAATTTTCTAAATAAACTTAATTTTCAGTTAAAATTAAAAGAGAAAGAAATCAAAAACACACTAATGAAGTTTGACAATGAAATATGGAAGTTAGATCATGGGAGAAGAAGTGAAATTGACGCCAAGCGAAAAATCTATAATGGTTTGACTTTTGATCTGCAGCCCATAAAGCCTTCTCCTTTGACTGACGGTTACAGAAATAAGTGTGAATTCACAGTTGGCATTGACGATGAGACGAAGCTACCAACAGTGGGTTTCCGATTAGGAAGTTACGCTACAGGCACAGTTGGTGTAGCACCTATACAATCTGTTAAACATATATCTGAAGCCACAAAGAAAGCTGTTCTGGTACGTATGAGTTTTTTTTATCTTGCTCAAAGTAAGCTTTTTTTGCCGTGTTATGTAGTTGAAAAGTGGTTGAGTTTAATATGTTAACAGAGACTGTATAATTTTGTCATATAGTATATCTTATGTTTAATTTTGCAAACTTGCAGGACTTCGAATCTTTTAATGAACTATGAACTATATGTATATTTGTAAACAAATTTTTGTACCAGGTCAAATCCCATGCCTTGGTAAGAACTAGTTTCAAATATCCAATTGTTTTAGATCTTTCAAGAATATGTGCGAAAATCAAACATGGCTCCGTTCTCGCCGGCCGACTACTCTGGTTACTGGAGATGTTTGACAGTGCGCCATTCGTTCTCTACGGGTGATATCATGCTTGTTATTGCAATGCATCCACAGGTAATATAACTTGAGATTAGACAACGGACTGTGAACCAACAGGTCACGTTTTTCCATTGACTCTTTCCTACCAGACATCTAGACATTACCAACAAACCATATATTTTAAGCAAAACCAAAGAATATTATTTCGTATTTTGTTTGGTGCAAATGAAAGGAGTAGCGCTACCCCTATTCCAGAAGAAGACGGTCAGCGGCGTCTACTTTCCGCCACTGGCCAAACTGCGATCGCCAACCCGCCCGCCAAGCTTGAGTTTATGGCCAAATCCTGAGTCCAGCTGTGGTCTGATTTGGACTGTTGATGATGATGGTAAAATTTTATAGTCATGCCGAAACGCGCAACTTTATGGATACTAGTCGGTTCAACAAGGTGACCTAATTGGCTAATACCGTTCTATTGCTTTGTCTCAAATTTGTAAAAGAACACTTTTCAAATTTGGGTAAAAAATAATTAAATTCCTACCCCAGATAAAGTCTTATTCGCTGTTAGTCGCAAATCAATACCATAGACTTTTCTGTCATAGAGAATACACTGCATTCAATAGTATGACATCATCGACGACCATTTGGATCAGCGGTAGTTAACGCTGCTTCTGAGCCATGGGTCGCGGGTTCGATCCCCGCACAGTACAAATATTAGTGTGCATGAACATGTCTGTTTGTACTGGTCTGGGTGTTTTCTATGTATTATAAGTATGTATTTACAAAAAAAAAAGTATAAAAGTAAGTTTATCGGTTGTCTAGTACCCCATACGATAGGGTACTTAATAGTAGCTTAATTTGGGACTAGATGGCTATGTGTGGCCCAGTGTGGCATGTCTTAAATATTTATTATTATTTATTTATTATCGACATATTTTATATTTTTAGCAACTAACAGAAGAAGAGATCAATAAATTAAAAAGTGATCTAACGAACTATTTCAGTTCAGACGAAGCAAAGTCTTGTAATATAAAGTCTTTATATTTGGAACTCCTTGTTAAAAAGTAAGTATCTATATAATTATTTATAACGTATATTTATTATTTATAACACAGGTTTTTGTGGATAATGTTGTACAGAAAATTATTTTATACCATCCACTATCATCAATGCAAACTATCAAATGGATTACATTCAATTAACATATTTTAGCTATACTTTATTTGATATTTTAGCAACTTAATTGCACTTATAATATCAGTATATAAACTTGAAAAATTTTGTTTCAGGCGAGTCGAGCGATTTTGTCTTGAATAATTTTGCGAGGAGATGCGGGTTCGAGTCCCGCCTGAGACAAAATTTTTCAAGTTTATATACTGATATTTTAGCTATATTTTCGTCTATTTTTAGGAGAGTAGGCGAAGAAGGTTCCAAGCCAGTGCATCTCATGGGCTCGACGCATATACTAGACACAATTTTAGGAATGCAGTTTAGGATATCCCCACAAGCTTTCTTCCAGGTAAAAAAAATGTCATATCACTAATAATTCCAAAACTAAGTAACAAATTTTACGTTAAATCTGGTTTTAATTCAATTACAAGTTTAATATAATTTTTAATAGGTTTGAAATCGATAAAGAGGTTTAAAATCGATAAATAGGTTTGAAATCGATAAATAGGTTTGAAATCGATAAATAGCATTGAAATCAATAATTTATATAGATACATTTATTTTGAGTATGGTACCTAGTGACGTCATTGTTACCCTCCTCATACAAAATAGGATCATACAAATCTGAATCTGTTTTTATCACACCACTAGATGCTCCGACAGATAAGATTCCGATCGTGTGAAAGAACACCACATTGTTTTTTTTTGGCATAAGGTCGTATGCCAAGATACCAAGGCGCAAGGTTAACCGTTAAGTGATGTCTTTTCTCCAAATTGTTTGTTCTCCTTATTAAAATATATTTTCTCTTATTTTTTTTTGTTCTATTTTATATTATTTTAATTGCTGTTGTTATTTAAGGAAAATACGAGTATGTATGAATAAAAAACTTTTGTAGATAAACACAGCAGGAGCGGGCATCTTGTACGAAAGCGCCGTCGAGATAAGCCGCGTGACGAAGGAGTCTGTGCTCGTTGACATCTGCTGCGGCACTGGCACTATTGGCTTATGTTTTGCTAAGGTATATAATGTCACATAGATACATATAATATAAACATATACATAGAAACATTATAAACACTAAATATACTATATGAAAAATCAAGTTGGTACAGACAAGACAAGTCTTAAAGTTGAAAATCAATTAACTTTTTGGGTAGGTTGACCTGCCGTTGTCTGTCAGGTACATTCATTTAAATGTCATTGTCACTATTATTTCCTGTGTTTATGGCATCGTGAAATATCGGAAATTTATGTAAATACTAGCTGACCCGGCAAACGTTGTTTTGCCATAAAAATGATTAAATTACTAAAATGGCTAACAAAAAATAGGGGTTGGTGGTAAAAGGGTAAAAATTTAGGGTTGTATATATTTTATAAAATTTTAATATTTTACTACCCTACTCCTACCCTACCCCTACCCTACCCCTACCCTACCCTACCCCTACCCCTACCCTACCCCTACCCCTACCCTAACATTATCCCCGACAAAATTGTGAATCTAAACCATTCCCAGATCCCCTTGAAAACACACAAAAAATTTCATCAAAATCGGTCCAGTCGTTTGAGAGAAGTTCAGTGACATACACACTCACAGAAGAATTATATATATAAAGACAAGGTACATGATGTATAGGAACCCTAAAATAACGAACTCAAACGAGTTATCTCTAGTTGATACTAAAAATGTAAATAAAACAACTACAATGTTTGTCGTGGTTAATAGTGTACAAATATACTCCTAAATTGTAAATTAATTTCATCACTTTCATAATGTGACTGTAGTTCACAAAGCATGTATCAAGCATGTTATAGATAAAATAAAATAAACGAATATCGATTACTTTATCAATAAAAATTTATATTTCATTTTTTTATGGCTTATATATATATATATATATAATATATTTATTTGATATTTTTAATTTTAACAAAATAGTAAAAGAAAAAATATCAAATAAATAAAAGTAACTTACATATTAAAATTTGTCTTATTTACTTAATATTCTAATTATGTTGACTTTTTCCAATCATGGAGCTATGGCGGAGTGCTAATGGGCCGAAGCTTACTCGCAGAGGCCTGTTAGACAACATTTATTTCAATTTCATTGTGACTTTTGTAGTATACAGGAGGTAACAAGCAACCCGCAATGAACCGTGCGCACGCACATCTAATAGGCTATTTGACAATGCGAAAAATAAAGTGCAAATTCCTATTATCAGCTTATATTATGAGTTTAAAAATTGGTATTTAGTAACGGAAGTTGAAAATAATAAACGATTTATTTATAAATCCAGAAATAAAAATGCATTTATTTGAACGTTTACCACGTGACACGAAACGCTCCTCATTGGTCGGGTTTATGATGACGTCACCTGCTTGATAACTTCGTTTGCCTACTTGTGTTTTAGTAGCTTTTCAAAATGTTTTGAAAATATTTTCCTATAATAATAGGTAGTATCCATTGTTTTTGTGTGATTTATTTTCAATATTTTACAAATTCTGTCATCCAATATTTTACCATGGACAACGATTTTGTAAAGCAGAAAGCAGTAACCTGCCCATTTATTTAAAATCTGTAACTAAAAACTAGTTAGTCGTGATCTTTAAAAGTGAACCTAATGTTTATTGAAATCATAAGACTGTAGCAAATTTTAGCTAATACGAGTATTATGAAAACATCGGAAATATTCGAAGTGAGTTTCTGGCAAGAGGCATTCTGATAAAAACATTGGAGGTAGGCATTATAACCTCAAACCAATAACAAAATATTTACATTCCTAATGCAATAAAAATAAAAATAATAAATAATAGGGGTTAAAGTATGAAATTGCCGATTTGTACTGAAAATCAAAATTGTTTATTTTTTAATTTTTAACAAATTTATTTAATCAAAATAGATGGTAACTATTTTGATTAGCTATACATTGCTGCCATCTAATAGGAAGGTCATTTATGCCTTTGTGATAGAACTCTGAGGATCTAGACTGCACAAACTGTGTGAAAGCATTTTGTACTGCCTCCTGGGAAGAAAACTTCTTGTCACGTAGATAATTGTCCAAATCACGAAAAAAATGGTAGTCCGTTGGAGCAAGGTCTGGCGAATACGGAGGAAGTCGAATGGTTTCTAATAGCAGTTCCTGAAGGGTCAAAACGGTTTCTCGTGCTGTATGAGGTCTCGCGTTGTCATGGAGCAATAATGGTGAAGATCGAATTATGAGTCGGGGCTGTTTTACTGCTAGTTTTGCCAACATTGTTCGGAGTTCGGCACAATAGACATCTGCCGTTATTGATTGACCAGATCGGAGAAAACTATAGTGAATAACACCATGCTGAGACCACCAAACAGTTACCATTACTTTTTTATTGGTAAGTTTTGCTTTAGGACACTGTTGTGGCGTTTGACCTGGGGTCAGTCATTGCATTTTTCTTTTACGGTTATCACAAAGAATCCACTTTTCATCACATGTCACAATTTGATTTAATATTCCTTCATTTCTGTACCGATTCAACAAGGCAACACAAGTTTCAACACGCGTTTCTTTCTGCACATCAGTCAAATCATGAGGCACCCATTTTTCGTATTTTTTTATTTTATTGATTTGACGCAAATGAGCCAATATTGTAGGTTACGTTAAACCATGCCGCTAATTCCTGGGTAGTTTGAACAGGATCGGCTTCCACCATCTCTCTTAATTCATCGTTAATCACCTGTGTGGGCGGTCTTCCTCGTGGCTCGTTCTTCAAGTCGAAGTTTCCATCACGAAAGCGTTTAAACCAAAATCGCACGGTGCGTTCATTAGCAGATCCCTCTCCAAACGCAAAATTGATATTCCGGGCTGTTTCTGCCGCGTTACTTCCGCGTCGGAACTCGTATTCAAAAATCACTCGAATTTTCCCAGTACCTATCCATCTTTCTTGTCTAAGTTAAATAACAAAAACAATTGAAAGTCGATATTCAAATGTTTCACATTTTTAAAAGAAGAACATCATAGAAACCATGTGAAAAAAGTTTCATTCGAAAACCTCAAACCATGAAGATTCTATGTCAATTCAAAGAACCTATTACAATAAAACGGCAATTTCATATTTTAACCCCTAATACTAAGTTTACTTACGTAGAAACGGTCCTCACAGAAGAAAATATTTGTACTATTCGCTATGTTATTATGATCCCTCTGAAATAGTTGCAACCACTTTCGGCGCACATAGACTTTCTTTTGAACATTTACAAATAGTTTTCCGAGGTTTTTATAGAACTATTTATACATTTTGGAACTGGATACCATGTTAAATTGTAGATCCAATAGCACTTTCGTTATTTGTTTGCAACAAATGTATGTAGATGATATGTGCTACAGATCACAAGACAGGCTGGTGATGTCACCGATCCCATTGCAGCGCCATATTGGCAAAATAGCGTTTTGGCGCGCTATTTCAATTTTCAATTTTCATTTTGATATTTTTCAGCAAATATGTACCAGAATTAAAAAAAACTACTTTTACATAAAATGGATTTCAAAATCCAGTCAAATAGCCTAGTTAGGTCACAATCCTTCGAGGATTGTCCTCGTCCTGTCCTCGCTTCATGCGCGCTATACACTGCGGGCAGTTAATACTTGATTTATTTTAATGCCTAAAAGAAAGTCGTTTGCCAGCGATTATTTTTGTTACATACGATTTGGTTTGTTGAACAAAGGTTCAAGGGTTCGTTAAGCTTTTTGTTACACCCTGTATGTAAATCGTTTCTACAGCATTGCAGCAAAGTGCTAGGACTGGAGCTAATCCCGGAAGCGGTGAAGGATGCAAAAGCGAACGCCGAACTGAATGATATCGACAACTGCGATTTCTTCGCTGGCAGGGCGGAGGACATCCTGCCCTCCGTCCTAGCGCGGGCTGGAACCGCGCAGGACCTCATCGCTATAGTCGACCCTCCTAGAGCTGGGCTACGTAAGTGGAACAATCAAGATTACAAGTCTTATGTCAGTATTTTAAGATTTAAAAAATTGTACTCAAGTCAGCCCCGTTGGCCTAGTGGTTTAAATACCGAGCCAAGATCTCGGGGTCCCAGGTTCGAATCCCGGGTCGGGCAACAAAAAGTTTCGAATTTTCGAACGTTGCTCGGGTTTGTGATCACCAATTGCTGTGGTAACTTGAATTCAATGATGGAGGCCTTTTCCCTGCAGTGGGATGGTTATAGGCTGTTACTTTACTCAATTCAGCAATATGAAGGTGCTAGGGTGAAGAAGGGAAGAGAGAGCAAAAGAGTTAATACAAAATAATTGAAGAAAAGTAGGAAATAAGTTAGGTCGTACTACAAACAGTTTTTGTGAGAAAATAATTTAGTGTGTCAGTCCGTAAGAACAGTGGTTCAAGAAATTCCACGAACTTAAGAAATGTTGAGCTGTAACGAAAATTAATATTGATTTATTATACACGGTGCATTTTCAACCACCTGTAAAACGAAGCCCACGTTATGTAACCACTATGTGTTACATCTTGGCAGTGTTATTTTCATTTTTATACCAATACATGTATAAAATTCTTATGGCATTTGGCAAGACTGGCGGGGAAGGCAAAGAGGTTTTTTTCATATGTTGACAGACTAAAGGAATTTAAGATGTTGTCTTTGGATAATCATAGAGAGC
Source organism: Anania crocealis (assembly GCA_949315895.1). NCBI lineage: Eukaryota > Metazoa > Arthropoda > Insecta > Lepidoptera > Crambidae > Anania > Anania crocealis. The sequence continues at coordinate 17,004,578 of OX438859.1, read as the reverse complement.
TGACGGACTTACTTTTCATACACAAAATTCTCAACGGTAAAATATGCTGTCTTGATTTTCTAAACTCTATCAATTTCAATGCTCCATCGAGATAGCCTCGTCAGCCGATATTACCATTGAAACCACCATTCAAAAGAACTGTTCTTGGATCTAACTCCCCATTGCCCAGACTCTACAGGCTACTCAATAGCTATAGCCACATAGTCGATGTAAATTTTGACTCCTTCTACAGCTTCCGAAAAAAGCTTAATGTCTTTATTGTAAGTGCATAGTCTCGCTCGAGTGAGCAGCCTGCCTTAACTTAATTTAAATTAAAGTATATTTGATTTTTATTACCGTCATTGTGCAGGCAGCGGCACGTCAACCTACCACAGAACGTCGAACTTTCTCAATTGATATTGATCTCTACTTGTTGGACTTCAAGTTGAAAATCAATTTACTGACCTTTGACTTTTTGGGTGGGTTGACCTGCCGTTGTCTATACCAACTCCTCTGCTTTATCGATTAATATTATATTGCATGCTGTGTTTACTTATAAGTAGTCACTACACTTAGCCTATAAGTATTGGAAATGTTTTTGACGTGACCTGTGTATGTTGACTGTAAGTAAGCCAAATAAATAAAATAAATAAATAAAATATAATATTTAATATTGTTTCAGCTATTTATTTTGAAACACGCTGTGACGCGCTCAAATGTAACTGTGTAAGGTCCATTCAGCCGAGACCCCGCCGCAGCAAAATAATACGTCTGTACGCGTCACAGCGTGTTACAAAATTAAAAGTCTGAATCAAACTTAAATATTTTTTTAAAAATATTTTGGGTCAGAAAATAAATAGCTCTGCCATGATGTTATACATAATGGTCCAATAACGTGGGCTTCGCTTTCCAAGTGGTTCAAAAAGCAAGGAGTATGGCTTGAATTCCTTCTACGACGTGCTCATACGTACAACATAAATTATGTTATTCCAGGTCCAAGTGACTGCTAAGTCAGATGTTCTAATCGCTTCGCTGATACTTGCGACACAGTTTTTAACAAATGCAAGTATTAACGATCACATTACTGTCAAGTTTTACGGTAGCTAGTACTCCAAACGTGGCTATATTTATTTCTAATCTTTTCTACCCCCCAGATATGAGGGCAGTGACCCAACTTCGCAACACGGGGAAAGTGAAGCGCCTAGTATACATATCGTGCAGCCCCTCTTCAGCTGTGAAGAACTTTGTCGACCTCGCGCGGCCATCGTCGAAGACACTAAGGGGGGCTCCATTTGTGCCCATCCGTGCTATACCTGTTGACATGTTCCCGCATACGAAGCACGTCGAGCTGGCTATTCTATTTGAAAGAGAGGATGTAAGTATTTCTTGTAAATGTAACAATACAAACTTAAACTCAAATGAAACTAGTTTTTATGGACAAGGTTCAAGGTAGAAATTTTACAGGCAAGTGACGCAACTTGTTCTTTAACGTGTCTTCCGAAGCACGATTATATAACCTCTTCCAGACACCAGCCAAATTTAGAAAATATATTTCATTTACTTCTGGGAATCGAATCCGGGACCATTGGGTGGTAGGCGGTCCTCCGCACCTCTACACCAACAGGGCCCTTTATGAATGTGACCATAAAAGTGTAAATTAGTATAAATATAAGTATTTTTTAATTTGATAAATGCTTGGAAATAATCGTTGATCTAATCTTCTACTCTTCGCATTCTTCCTTGTTTGAAAAGTTTAAGGTAATTAATTATGTTAGGCTAAAAGTTTTCGATTAACCATATCCGCACGAATTTAGTTCTACCGCTCACTCAGGTAAGTTATGATAGCCCCAGAAAAACGGATTGTTTTTCCTCAACTTCTGTTGGTTTGCAATAACCTAACGGCCGTTGGAAATGAAGTCGCCACAGTGAATCAGCTCAGCTGTCTTGTGCACTGCACGATAATCAAAATATTCAAGCAACTATACCTACAAACTTTAAAACAAAAAAGTAATCTAACTTTTTTGTTTACAGAAAGAAGAAAAGAAGGCCCCAGTAAATGTCGGAGACGTTGAAATGGTTGACACAAAGCAAGACGATGTTGCGCCTGCAAAAGTCGAGAACGACAAAAGAGTGGAAGTGAATTTAGAGGATAGTTTGAAAACAGATGAGAATTGTGAGAAATACATGGAGGGCAAAGAAGAAAGTTAAATCGTTGACTAAATAATTTAAGCACAATTTTTTATTCGAGATTATAAAATAAAAAATAGTGTAACCATAAATAAAAACTTCAGAGCGTAGAAATTTACACACACTAAAACCAATTGTACTTGCCGTGGTTTACAAAGTAAATAATAATAATAAATAAATAAATACATATTTCAGACATGCCACACTGGGCCACACAGAGCCATCTAGTCCCAAATTAAGCTACTATTAAGTACCCTGTCGTATGGGGTACTAGACAACCGATAAACTTACTTATACACTTTTTTTTTTGTAAATACTCGTAAATACTTACAATACATAGAAAACACCCAGACCAGTACAAACAGACATGTTCATGCACACAAATATTTGTACTGTGCGGGGATTGAACCCGCGACCCATGGCTCAGAAGCAGTGTTTACTACCGCTGATCCAAATGGTCGTCTAAGTATTTGAATATTTTAAAAAACCTGTAAGTTGTAATTATTTGGTTCGTTATTTGAATAATACCATTGAAAGAACTAAAAGAAAGTACTAAAAGAAATGTGACCAATTGGAAATAAAATACTTGGTCTTTTGTTTTTGCATTTTTAGGATCGCATAAGAAATAAGAGTGTTATCGTCCTAATCAAAAGAAAAAAATAATCAATATTTGTGTTTAATTTTATTTTATTTAAAATTTCATCAAAGGGTGAATAAACCGATCATCTAAAAGAATCTAATATAGGAAAAAACATTCTAAAATACGGACTAAATGTACCCTTTTCATCCTGCTATAGAAATAATTTCTCTATTTTTACCGGACTGCATTACCCAAAGAAGGGAATACTTAAGTTGATTGATGCTGATCCTATCACATAGAAACTGATAAATAAAATAGATTGTAAATTGTAAATGTATGACATTATTGCTAATATTACACAATGGACGCATTGTTGTCAAATTTGTCATCTTATAATTAAACGAGACTTACTTTGTTCATATTTTTTGTAGTAACCAACCACATTAATATTTTTTGATTATGGCGATATCATTTGAATTTTTATAATTTAAATAAGGTTAATTAATAAGAAAACCTATTTTACGTTAAGTAATAAAGTTTTTTTTTTATTTACTGATGAAGTATGTGATTTTTCATTTCATTGCCATCAAGAAGTCCATTATTATATTAGCTTAAAAAATCATTCCCGCAAAATGAAGAATTTCATTTCTAATAGTACAGACAACAGCACGTCAACCTACCACAAAACGTCAATTTTTTTCAATTGATATTGATCTCTACTTGTTGGACTTAAAGTTGAAAATCTTTGTATAGTTTTTTTTATTTTTTATGTTGTAACTTTTTGTATTTCGCATTACGATTGGTGTTCACCGTTCAATTTTGGGTACTGTGGAACATGAAACCTTGTTGAGGAAACGAATATTCAATCCAGCTTTGCCCGGAGAAATAAGACTTTCCTAAACCCATTTATTTATAATAAAGGAAACTATAAGTGTTCAGTATGTAATTGCTCATTGTCAGAAGTAAAATTAAAACTTCACAAATGGATATAGTAACACTATCTTATTATGATTTAGAAAATTTGCTTAAATCACTTAGGTAATACGTCAAAGTATGCACGCATAACACACACACACACACACACACACACGCATAGACACTCACACATACACACACACGTCCACACACAATTACTTTTATATACTTTGAGATAATTAGGTATTTTATTTTTCATTTTTGTCGTTAAATCTTATCAAGTTACTACATTATTTTTATAAGTTTATGTATTTTGTTGAAAGATGATTCCTACGGGACAAGCCTAGCTTACAGTAGGAATCATCGCAAATAATATTTACTGTAAGACTTTTTATTGTGACATAAATAAATAAATAAATCTATTCAATGATCTTTAACTTTTTGAGTAGGTTGACCTGCCGTTGTCTGTACATCTGGATTAACATTAAATTACAACTCGTCATTTTTTCCATGATTTTAACCGAAATATACTGAAAACGTGTTTTTACTTTACATTCAAACTACTGTCAATTTTAAAATAAAAAAGGTACACATACACAACAGTGCTTGCAATCCGCGACAGCGCGGAGGGCCAAATCACAAAACACAATTAGGTTGAATGATACCAAAGCGCAATTTTTTTAATTTCCTTTTTGGTTTACCTGTGTAAATAACATAAACAAATAAAATTAATTTATTATAAGCTAAGTATAAAATAGTTTAAATATGTTGAATAAATTAAAAGTTGATAGATAAAGTACTGAGTGATAAGTTTATTTCATTCTATTTAACGGATTTAAAGAAAAGTTCGTTTTTAAAAAGATTTTTTTACTATTAAATTGGTTTACTTGTAGGTAACGATTGACAGGTTTCTCATTCTGTTCATTGCACTCGTATATTTAGCAAGTCATTTCATTTGATAGGGATTCGATGTGGGTAATATTTTAGGTTAATGGCATAAAAAAATAATCCGCCATATTTAAAGTACGTCATATTGAATTTAGAGTGACGTCACTTTTCTTAGCAAGCCCTTTTCATTTGAAACCTATATTGCTGTGTGTGCAAATAAGTACTCTATCATCTTGGGTGTTCCGCCATACGATTTAAGAATGATGACATAGCTAACCATGCGTTGTGATCTTAATTAGACGTGTTTAAAGTAAAGTAAGTAACAGCCTATAATCATCCCACTGCAGGGAAAAGGCCTCCATATATCATTGAATTCAAGTTACCACAGCAATTATGGGTACTGGCATAATCGCCACGCTTGCCAAATGCGGGTTTGTAATCACCAACCCGAGCAATGTTCGAAAATTCGAAGCTTTTTTTTTTGTTGCCCGACTCGGGGATCGAACCCGGGACCCCGACATCTTGGCCCGGTATTCAAACCACTAGACCAACGGGGCTTAAGACGTGTTTACAAGACCAACGGGGTGTAAGACGTGTTTACAAAACCTTAATCCCATTCGGTTAAATCTCAAAGTAAAACCGGGTGTTCGGAAAAACGTTGAACATACGAAAATGGGGGCCCCCTTGGGCAGGTGAGGTGGTCTGTTAACTAACTAGCCCAAAAGATTTTACCAAGGTCTCAAGACTTTTTAATTTTTTTATTTTACCCCACCTGCCACCCATTTTCGTATGTTCAACGTTCTTCAGAATACCCTGTTTATTTGTATACAGAATAATGCAGTATGTACTGCATAAATTTTAAAACGCATTACTGAATCCAAAGTCCGCCTCAATACTCATAAACGAATTCCAATCTTGTTATTTAGAGGTGGTAGACGCTCCCCTCCACCCTATTAATTCCAGAGGAATTTAATATCGCGGGGCAGTGACGCTACATACCGCTCGGCGCGTGCTGGCTGCCCGCGAATGCGGCCACGAGAGATTACTACCTACTCATCGGATTCCACGCTTCAAATTTTATAAAAAAGAATTTGTTCATATCATACCTACTTATGTGAAAAAGAGTCAGCCAGTTTTAAGCTGGTTGTATCATTAATTTTAGCTTTATGGAAATAATAAAGAGAGAGCTGTAATCGCCCAAAACCTCAAACAGGACGATTCAGGTACTTCAATGGAACACACATTAATATAACTTTTATGTACACAGAAGTAAATTGGCAATTGAAATCAACCTGTCATACCTACATAACATAAAAATGCGAATAATTTGAAGGAGTACCTACCACAGAGTACATTTGTATATTGTACCTACCTACCTACCCAAATGTTCTAGTTGTGTATATATCTATGCTTTTTCACAATAAATAACCGATCTAAGTAGTGTTACTTAACAATAATACAATTTATCTGTGGAAGTATGAGTATCAAGCAATGATATTTAAAAAGTATAGATAGGTTATGCCCTTACAAAACTATCGAAATATCTGTGCCGCTTGCGAACAACTGCACACATGCGTAATTCTTATTTTGTCCTTGTCGTATGTACTCGTGAAAAGAACAATTACTTTCATGGATTTGAAAAGACGTCACAATGGGGACTACCGTTTCTTTGCTTACCAGTTGGCGCCACTGTAGACTGAGGTCCGGAGTTATAGCTGTCAAAGGCGATTGGCGCCGAAACAAAGTGTTATATCTTGAATCTAATTAAGGTTATATTGTTTATAAATAACTATCTTGATATCAACAAACTAACTTCTGAAATAGTTGCTCTTGAGGCCGCCTATTTTTGCTCTTTTTCTTAATTCCGCTTTTAAAGCGTTCACATTAATCGCCAAATAATCCATATTTGCGATATTTTACGAAGGAGATCACTTTCCAGCAGGTAAATTAAAGAAATTATAATTTATGCAACAAATTCCGCTAAAACCAGTACAAAGTCAATGATATTGGACCTCACGCGACACTAGCGCCTCTAGTGGCAAATTCACTAGCGATAGCCCTCATTGTGAAGTTTTAGGGACGCATATTGAGAGTGCATGTAACATATCTATTACTTTTTAAATATCATTGGTATCAAGAGATCCAGTGGCAGGGAAACAATAATTCTTCTATAATTGTATAAAATAGCCTATTTCGAACGAACGGTGTTTTAATGATTTTATGGGAGATTCTTATAAGTCATCTATTTCTAAATTATACAACAAATCATGTTTTCCTGTATTCTAGATTTAACGCTGATTGACCTTTTAAATCTGAGTCAAAATCTGAGTATTATTTACTTTTAAACCTTAGTATGACACATGAGAATTTTTACCAAGTTCCACGTTTTAAAGTAAATAAAATTTTGATAATAAAATCGGATTAGTTAAACAACTTTCTTACTGACAGTACTTTCGCCCGCAATGTTCTCGATTGCTTCGCATTCCATTGTCATCCCAAGAAGGTAGAAGGGGGTGGCAGCTGGTAACTGGCTAGGCTCGTTATCCCGAGATTAAGTTATTCAGACTGCTGACGCCCTATTCATTACAGTCTTGGCTGTCGCGCGAAACACTTGGCTCTGATCAGTTCCTATCTAACTTAAAGAGAACTTTAAACGTGTTAATACTAAACAAAAGTGCAAAATGCGCGTGAAGGTTATAGCGGCTGTATTTGTCACGCTCATATGTTCCCATTTTTCGTTTTTGATACGCAAAAAACCAGGTATTTTAATAAAACAACATAATTTGGTGGTGCTCCATCCAAAGTTATATGTAATAAGTTAATTAACAAAGTAATTAAATTACATACTTCTTTCTACTTTTCTAACTAAAGTTTAACTTTATTTTTCCCGCTTTTTGTGTAGAGCGTGGATTGGCTGAAAGCGAATCAGTGCTGGATCCAAATGGTGAGCTATTGCTGAAATGGAGAGTGGACTACACAGCTCAAAAAATTCAATTTGAGCTAGTTGTATCAGAAAAAGCGCCTGTATTTAATTGGTTTGCTTTGGGATTTTCTGATAGAGGCGAATTAAAAAATGCTGACGTTTGTCTCCTATGGACGGACTACAAAGGACAAGATCACTTTGAGGTAAGAAACTGAAAAAAGTAAATTATATTTTCTTTATTTCTTTAGCCGAGTCCCGCGACTTCAAAATTCTTACTTTAGAAAGTCCCACGGAAATTCTGTATTTTTCGGGGTACAAATAACCTATGTGCTATTCCAACCTATAATAAATAAGTAAAATAAATATGGCCAACATCACATACATTGTTCTGATCCCAAAGTGAGTTCTATTTAAAGTACTCTTATTTTGGAAATCAGAAACAACAAATATAGGTAACACAACCCAAAAAAATCTAGAAAAACTGACTCGTCTGGGAATCAAACCCGGGACCTCGGTGGACCTCGGACTTTGAAAACCGGTGTGTACGCCACTCTACCATGGAGGTTATCAGATAATCTATCTGCGCTTTAAATTTGATCTATATTCGTTCAGCCGTTTTGTCATGATTAATCCCTCGATCGTGAGTTATTCCAGACACAATTGAAATCAATTGTTATCGCGGCACGCGCGTGCCTCCTCGGGGTTGAGGGATTAAGTAACAAATATCCATCCTAAATTTCGCATTTAGAATGTTAGTAAGATTATCTAGTCATTCACTTATTATTATTTTCACAGGACATGCACTCTGATGATCTTGGAAAATTATTCCCTGATGAGAAGCAAGATTACGAAGGTTTTTATTTAGACAGTAAAAGCAGAAGTATTTTGTTTGAGCGATTTTTTGACACTTGTGATATCGATGACTATATTATAAAGGTATTTATTCTTTTATTATTATTAGTTCATATTATGTGTTTTTTAGAGTTCCGTAGGCGTCAATAAACATTAAACCCTTATAGTTTTGTCATGTTCGTCTCTCTTTCTGTCCTTTATCCGCGGTTAATCAAATACCAGAAAGCTGTAGTTTCGCATGAGTTTTTTTTATTAATTATGTAAAAAAATAACTTGAAAAAGGTCATTTTTTTAGGTTACCTCCACTAGATATCAAGTAATATTCAATTATTTTTTTCTCATCTTGTAGTTCTCATCTTGCTGGTGTGTCATCGGATAGGTTTATAAAAAATATTGTGGATCTGTAAAAACAGTGTTCGCTTCTGCAATCCTTATGACGTATTAAGTTTTAACGTGCTGATTTTTGTTAAGAGTTAAGTATTCTCTCCTCTCTACCAGCTAAATTATTGTTCATGGATACCTATCATGGTACCTACTTACGTTAAAAATTTGCAGCAGTAGTATATCTAATGAAACTAACAGCAAACAATAGGTTTGCATGTTTAGAAGCTGTCAACCAAGTTATAAAACGAATTCGATTTAGGGAAATCTCTTGCAATCCTGTTACAAAGTGCAACTATGGAACCCTACTGTTGCCCGTGGCCCATCACCTACTAAGGCCGATTTTTTAATCTTTCTTACTTTTTAGGACGAGACAATCCATGTCGTTTGGGCTCGAGGCACTGATAAACTTTTTTCATCGAAGGGCCTTTGTTTAAGTGCAGCTTCAAAACAAAATCATGGTTTTATAAGAGTGCGTCTTTTAACCCCACCAATGGCCTCGCAAGTAAACGCACAAGAGTTAAGAATTACAAACAACAATTTGAAGGTTCCAGGGGATGATACAACGTACTGGTGCAAAGTGGTTAAACTACCTGAATACATTACTGAACGCCAACATCACATCGTGCAGGTTTCTATTCGAATAAAATGCTAATTTCTCTTGTGCACAACACTGTATTTAATATATAAATTTTAATGTTGTATTCTCGTTTGCAGTTCGAGTCAACTATAACTAAGGGTAATGAAGGATTAGTGCACCACATGGAACTTTTTCATTGTGATACTGACCCAGACACAGATATTCCCCTTTACGAAGGTAGTTGTTTCGCCAAAGATCGACCAGAAATCACCAAAACATGTTCGAAGGTCTATATTAAATAATATTGTTATTATTTGAAATTGTTTCTTTTCTATTGGAGTAGGTTCATAATTTAAAATAAATAACTAAAACATAATTTTAGGTGAAATCAGCGTGGGCGATGGGTGCACCTCCATTCATTTATCCAAAAGAAACAGGGTTACCTATTGGAGGTTCAAATGCAAACAAATATGTCATGCTTGAAGTACATTACAATAACCCTGAATTAAAAAAAGGTAAATAATAAATTGCTACTACACATCAATAGCTATTTTTTATTTAGACGTTGTACGTAATTTGAAATTCTAACACGTGTCAACTTTTATGGGTCCTATAAAAAATTTCGTTTTCCTTACTAATAAATATGATTAAATATGAATAGAAAAAAAAAATGTTTTTTAACTACAACTTTACAGATTGGGTAGATAGTTCAGGAATTAATATTCATATTACTGCCAAAAGACGGCGGTATGATGCTGCTATTATGGAGCTAGGGTTGGAGTATACTGATAAAATGGCAATCCCTGGTGGTCAGAAGGCATTTCCTTTAACTGGTCACTGTATTCCACAATGCACTGGAGTGGTAAGTATAAATACAATAACTGTATAGTTGTTGCCTCGCGCTGAGGTGATAAATATAAGAGTTGCCGTCGAAGTGCCCAGTCTTGTTGTGGTTCTCGGAAAATGATAATTTTCTATACATCTGATCTAGATTCAATATTATTTTATTTATTTCTAGGAACTATTACTAGGTTAATACGGCGTTAGGTCTACATCATCTCAAGATTGGTTTATAAAGGAATGGAGGGCAAAATTTCGACGCAGTAAAAACAACTTCTTACTATTACAGGGTATACCACCTCATGGCATCGTTGTATTTGGCAGTCAACTGCATACTCATCTAACTGGTATCGCTGTGTGGACAAGGCATTTCCGACAAGGGGTAGAGCTTCCAGTCATCAATAAAGATATGCACTATTCGACTCATTTTCAAGAAATAAGGATTTTAAACCGCCCTGTAAAAATAATGCCTGTAAGTCAGTATACTTAACTATTAAGATGATTCAACAATCTGCAAAATGTATGTGACTTATTACTTGTATTTATAGGGAGACTATCTTCAGACTACCTGTGTGTATAGTACATTGGGTAAATCTAACGCTACAATTGGAGGACATGCAATCACAGATGAAATGTGCGTCAACTATATTCATTATTATCCTGCCACTGACTTGGAAGTATGCAAAAGCGCCGTATCAAATCACGTTCTACAAAAATATTTTGAATTTGAGAAACGGTAAAGTATAGTATAATAAACCTTACTTATTTAGGTCTTTGTACATGTATATTTACATTTTGCCCAGTAAAAATAATACAAAGGTATTGTTTGTTTATAATAAAAATAACTATTCGTCCGATTTAAATAATTGTTAGACGAAATAAGAAAGAGCTTCTAGAAGGACAAGGATTTTATCATTAAAAAATATATACAGACATTTTATTATTATAAAACTATTTCGGATAAGTTCGATTGTCCCATTCAGTCATATCTTGTCAGATTAGTGATTGGGGCAATAAAATAGATTTTTAGTTTTAGTTTTTATTTTTTTATTATTTATTTTTTCGTTAATTTGTTTAATGTCAATAATTACAGCTTTAAATATTACTGTTTCTAACCTAAATTGGATCACTGTAGTCTGAATAAATAAATGCATTATTATTATTATTATTATACGCTGGCCTACACTGAAATTATTGGGAATAGACGCGGGGGGGCTTGGATTAGCACTTCAATTATTTTTTTTAACCAGGGATAAGCATTATTCAAGTTATAACTTCAAGCTGTTATTCAATAAATAAAGTTTATATCTCTTAATGGTGTAAAATTACCTACTATGATAGTATTCGCTTTATAATTTAAGCTAGTTTCCTGCTCAACTGTTTTTTTATTAACTTCTTGCATCTTGACTAGCAATGTGAGTATAGATACTTATACTCGTACTAGAAGATACTTACATTAAGTTACACTTCTAACCAAATGTGTTAAATTTTACCGACGCCTATTTTGAATAGTAAAAGCTATGTTACCTTATCGGTATCGATCCTATCTATAAGTACAACATTTTATTGAGACAAAAATTTCTGTTGCTCATACCTAATTGAATTAACACATTATTTCCATGAGATTATTTTTTAGTAACTAAAACTAAAATTTAAAATGTATATTTGTTTGCAGCTGGGATGACGTATCTATATCGTTTAAAGCTAGTCCTCGCGAAAATTATTTAGCTATTAGACCATGGACGCCATTGAGAGTAAATGCATTGAATGCCTTATATACGGAATCCCCAATTTCAATGCAATGTAACAAATCTGATGGCAATCGGTTTCAGGTATGACATTACAACTTTACTTGAGAAACCACTTTAAAAGACTGACTAATATTTTTTTATTTAAGTAATCATATTTTTTTCTGTAATCATAAATAATTTCAATGTTTCAGGGCGATTGGGAAGGCATACTTATCCCAAAAATCAAAGTACCGCTGCCTAACGTACCAAAGATTTGCCCAACGAACAGAGCTTAAATATAAATTAAACCACTAAAGCTTTTACGGCAGTTTGTATTGCTGTTTGCTATTATGAAATATTCAAGAATGATCGTGTGAACAAAAAATAGGAAAAGAAATTAAATAGATAGCTATAAGTGCATTTTTATCTATGAATAATCAATGTCTAATAAAGCAACGTTTCAACAATGGCAACATCGTTTTAGGTTTAACAATTACAACTTACTGATAGTTTGTGAGCGTTGGTGAAATACGATCACAAACTAACAGTTACAATTCGAACAAAACTCGAAAACTTTAATGAAACAAAGCTTGCACGTGAGAATTACTATTCATAGATTTCAAAAGTAAATGCAATTGAATCTAAAAACATAAATAATCTAAACAAGTTTCCCTTTAATGTATTAATATTTAAAAAAGCACCGATACAAAGTATATTTAGTGTTAAACGTTATTCAAGTATGTACAATTTTAAATTTGAAAAATAAAATTTCCTTCAATTTTTTTTGTATTACTGTTGTTCCCTATTTTCCAAACTTTCTTCAAAAATGATGTACCTACACAACTACGTTCCTAATTGTAATAATGTTTTAATATGCAATGACTGATGCTGCAGTTCTGTCTTTGTCTTCGTAAAAAAGTAGAAAAATAAGATTAAGGCTTTAGCTAAACAAGTGTAATTTTGTGAGTCGGGCTTCATGTTTTTTAAGTTGCATAATTAAATTTGAACAGAAATATCGACTTATTTTACGTCGCAGTGTGAACCAAACTGGGCCTTACGTATAAACTCGAATGCAGCGTAAATTATGCGACTTACAATAAAAATAATAAGTCGTGTGGTCTCAGCCTTAGACTTTGTCACCAATCAATCACACTATTAAAACCACTTCCATCAAATTATATTTATTTATAGAAGTGATGATGATGATAGCTATATTTCCTGCTAAAAATGTTTGGGAAAATACTCCCTAGAACTAAGCTATGTATATACAATTGTTAAACTAGGACTCAGTCTAGTAAGAGAAAGAGAAAACAGAAAATCCAGATTTTGGACGTTTTTCGATTCCTAACCCCTCAAATCTCAGGCAAATCCAGACATAATGGAAATCAATCTTTTACTAAAAATCCCGTTATCGTGACGGTTTGGCTTAAAGAGTTAAAATATTTAAGTCGTAAGCAAATGAAACCAAAATTAATTCCTTAATTATTGGGAGACTAGTTAGTAAAGATGTTAATTAAAACAGGACCAGAGTGGGAAACTTGAGGTACACTAAATATCTTACGGTAACTTTATGAAGCAAAGCCATTGCCAATAACATAAAACAAGTGACCTGATAACTTAATAGTGGACTGAATAGTGGACCAGAGACTCATAATTTAGTCTATAAAATGCATTGCAATACTCGTATCTTATCGAAAGCCTTACGAAAATCAATTGACTTTCATCTATTTCAAAAATATTTATAGTAACTTTTTACCTGAACGTACCATGTGTGATAAGCTTATTTTTCTTGTTAAAAATCTTTTAAGGTTCTGCGTTAAAGTCACTGCAGCTCGTCAACCCATCACGTAACATCAAGTGAAATTTATTAGATTGATATTTTTGAATTTTAATATAATTTGGCAGAAAGTTAAATTAATTAACTAAAATATATTTCTGATTTTTAAATTATAAAAAATATTTAGAAAAATTAAGAAGGTAATGGATTGCAAATTCTTAGTTCAATGTACTACTGCTTAACTACTTTTTACAATTATTTTGTGATCACGTTAGTCAAAGTACTAGATATACGTATTTCTGTTATATTAATGAATATTAATACTCAAAATTGTGCTCTAACTGTTTTTATAAAATAAGATAATAGCTCATTTTTGTTGAACTAGTTACACACATCACTAAAATAAAAAGCTCAGTTTGACATTCGTCGAGCTTGGTCGGCTTGTCGATTTTATCTGTTGTCTGAAGCTTTGCGCGGGAAAGGAAAAGAAAAAGATGGACCTTGCTTCGCAATTTTGTGAAATTATCCTAAGCGGCATTTACTGTGATAAAGTGGTGGCATTGCTATAATAATGTATTAGTGACTAGGATAAATGATATAAAAGTGAGAAACGAGGAAAGGCTCCTATTTGACTCTGATCCACGTTCTCGCGTAAAACTCCTGTAATCATTGAAATGTATAAACCAACGACGAGAAGAGCACGTGCTTCGTGCACATACTAAAATAGCTCTTTTCAGAGCTGCCTTCTTGTTTCTGTGAATTGACGTTGCACAAATAGCTCTTTTCAGAGCTGGTTTCTTCCTGTTTCTGGATTGGCACGATATCAAACAGTGTAGCCACAGGACTCCCTCTTAAGTGAAACGTACAGGTGGTTTGGTGTTACGGCCAGAACGTGTTGTGTGTGTCTTTAATTCTGGTTGTGGCAACACACGGCTTGGTTTCGGAGTTACGGTGACGGTAATATTCTGCGGTGGTAAAGGTAATAATGTGGTATTCTTCGGAGGTAAAGGTAATGGTGTGATAATCTTCTGAGGTACAGACAGGTAATAGAGTGGTAATCGTCTCAGGTAACGGTGTTGTATTGGTAATCATCTCAGGTAAAAGGTATGCTGGTTTCAGTCTGTCTATAGATATGGTTGTCTGGCGATCCGGTAACTGAATTGTGTAAAATTTGTCTGATCGCTTGATAACTCGGTATGGACCTTCGTACGGTGGTTGTAGTGGTTTCTTGACTGCGTCGGTCCTCACGAAGACGTGGTTGCAATCAAGTAGATCCTTGTGTACGAAAACAGACTGCTTGCTGTGATGCGAGGTAACATATTGAGGTTTATTTGCTTGAATAATGTTGCGTAATCTCTCTACGTAAGTATAATCCATAGTAGGTGTTTCGGTAGGTATCTCAAAAAAGTCTCCGGGTAATCGTAGGTTGTAGCCGTAGGTAAGTTCGGCTGCGCTTACTCCGGTATCTGTGTGTAACGCGGCGCGTAATCCAAGTAGCACGGTAGGCAACTCGTCGATCCACGTATTAGAGGTCATTAACCTCGCGCGTTGCGATGTTTTTAGTGAGCGGTGCAATGATATTTAAAAAGTATAGATATGTTATGCCCTTACAAAACTATCGAAATATCTGTGCCGCTTGCGAACAACTGCACACATGCGTAATTCTTATTTTGTCCTTGTCATACTCGTTAAAAGAACAATTACTTTCTCTTTCATGGATTTGAAAAGACGTCACAATTGTGACGTTTTAGGGACGCATATTGAGAGCGCATGTAACATATCTATTACTTTTTAAATATCATTGGAGCGGTGCCAGCGTTCTATTATTCCATTACTTTGGGGATGGTAGGGTGTTGTTCTATTTTTCTTGATACCAAGAGTCTTCATTAGTTGTTGAAATAGTTGACTTTCGAATTGTCTGCCTTGATCGCTTGTAAGAGTTGAAGGACAACCGAAACGTGATATCCAGTTCTTGTATATAACGTCGGCGACTGTTTCAGCGGTTATATCGTCGGTAGGTATAGCTTCTGGCCATTTTGTAAGTCGGTCAATCATTGTTATGAGATAGCGATAACCTTGCCTTGTAGTAGGTAGCGGTCCGACGATATCGACATGTAGGTGTTGAAATCTGTTTGTTGGCGGGAAATTCGATGTTGTAGACGATGTATGTCGTTGTATCTTGCTTTTCTGGCAGTCGATACAGCTTCTAGTCCACTTAGCGATGTCGGAGTTCATAGATGGCCAAAAGTACTTATGAGAAATAAGTTTACGTGTTGTGCGAGTACCGGGGTGACTTATGTTGTGAACGTTTTTGAATGCGTCGTGACGAAAGTCTATAGGTATATAAGGTCGAATATGGCTTGTCGATATCTCGCAGTAAACTTCTATGTTGCTGTTTGGAATAATAATTTTCTTAAGTTTGCTGTTGTAGTTGTTGTATTTGAGGATCTTGTTGTTGTGACTTGGCGATATCTTCGTAGTTTAATGTTGACGGGGTTGATATGGTTTCGATTCGGCTTAGTGCGTCGGCTACAACGTTTTGCTTGCCGCTTACGTGTCGTATGTCGGTGGTAAACTCACTAATGAATAGTAGTTGTCTCGTTCGTCGCGGTGTTTCAGTGGTTGACTGCGACTTGCACATAGCATAGGTAAGCGGTTTGTGGTCGGTAAAAATTATGAGTGGTCGACCTTCAAACATTTTTCTAAAGTGTTTCACAGCCATGTATATTGCGAGTAGCTCTCGGTCGTAGGTTGAGTACTTCACTTGCGCATCGGAGAATTTCTTCGAAAAATAGCCGAGTGGTTGCCATTTCCCATCGACGTGTTGCTGAAGTACGGCGCCGGCCGCCTTATCGGATGCGTCGCATGATAACGCGTAGGTAGCGTCGTGTGAAGGATGAGCGAGTAAAGTCGCGTTGATAATGCAGGCTTTACACTCTTCGAATGCTTGCGTTGCGGTGGCAGTCCAGTCGATTGATGTTTTGTCTTTTTTCTTCGCGTTTTGTAGGTAAGCGTTTAATGGAGCTTGAATTAATGCGGCGTTTGGTATGTGATCGCGGTAAAAATTTATCATTCCGAGGAATCGTCGTAGTTCTTCGATGTTCTTTGGCTTCGGGTAGGTGTTGATAATTTCTACCTTATGGCTTGGTGGCTTAATTCCATCTTTAGATACTGTGTAATCCAGGAACGTCACTTCTTGTTGACCAAGGTTGCATTTTGCGGGGTTGATAGTGATGCCATGCTCCTCGAGTCGTGATAAGACGATGCGTAGGTGTTCACGGTGCTCTAAGGGATGAGAACTTGATAATAATAGATCATCAACAAATGGGTAGACGAAGTCTAGGCCTCTTAGCACTTCGTGGGTGTATCTTTGAAATGTTTGGCCTGCATTCTTGAGTCCCGGACACATGCGCGGAAACTCGAACAATCCCATTGGTGTGAAGATGGCTGTTTTCTCTATGTCCTCTTCTCTGCAATTAATCTGCTGGTAAGCTCGATTCAGGTCGAGGGTGGAGAATATAGTTTTCCCGGCTAGTTGGTAGGTGAAGTCTTTGATGCGAGGGACAGGGTAGCGGTCGGGTTTGGTGATAGAATTGAGACGTCGATAGTCACCAACTACACGGATGTCACCATTCTTCTTCGGTACAATGTGTAATGGTGATGCCCATGGGCTCTTGCTGGGACGACAAAGGCCTTGTTCAATCATGTTTTCAGATTCTTTCTTGACTTTGTCGTAACGGTGTGGCGGTGCTCGGCAATGTATTGGTTGACTATTAGTTTCGATGTAGTGTTGAACGTTAATGCGGTTGCTGAGGTTCATGGATGTTATTCTTGTAGTCCCGGGGAATTCGGCCAAAATGTCGTAGTATGACTGTTGAATGTCTATACTGCGTATTGTAGGCAAATTCGTAGCTCGGACCGGTGCGTTAATTTTGAGGTTGGTTACGTTGTCGATAAGTTTTCTGTTTTTCAAGTCCACGATGAGATTGTGGTGCTTAAGAAAATCGGCCCCGAGGATTGGTTTCGAGACGTCAGCGACGATGAACTTCCATTTGTACGGTCGACGGAGTTGCAAGTCGAGTTCGAGAGTTTTCTCGCCGTAGGTAGGTATAACTGTGTTGTTGGCGGCGTAGAGCTTGAACGGCAGCGGAGTTGTAGCTTGACCTTTTCTTCTCGGTAGGACGGAGATATTGGCACCTGTGTCTACCAAAAATGACAGACCGGTCTTCTTGTCAGTGACGAATAGGCGGTATGATAGGCTAGGTACTCGTACGTCGGTATCCGCCTCAGCCAACGACCTATCTAGTTTTCCGATTCTTTATTGAATGTACACGGTGTAGTACATTTTCTAGCATGGGCCCCAAATCGTCGATGATAATAACAGTACGGTGAAGGTGTATCGGAGCGGGAGCGAGAGTCACTGTGCGAGCGAGACGGCAGTAGGCTTTTCTCGGAATTGCGTTGGCGGGATCTTGAACGATTGTATGGCTGGCGATAATTATTTCGAGATTTTAGTTCGGCGATTTCTAGGTGTAATTTTCGAATCTCTTCGACGATGTAATGTAGGTCTGATTGTGAAGATTGGTTTGTCTGTTGCGCCGTAGGATTAATTGCTGCAATTTCCCGCGTCTGCTCCATCATTTTGTCGGCGAGTAGGGCAAGTTCTTCTAATGCTGTCTGCTTGCTGAAGGATTCGCTAACAGCTAGCACGGAACGGATGTGTGGTGGTAGATGATTGGTCCACAGGAGACGGAGTGTAGCGTCTGGGATTCAGTTTCGGGCTAGGTCACGCATTCGTCGTAGGAGTTGCGTAGGCTTCTGTTCCCCGAGTTCCATTTCTGACAGTAACTTCTGGAACTGTCGACTGTCTGATTCTTCGTATGCTGCGATGAGCCTCTCTTTGATGGCGGTGTAGTAATTTGCTTCTGGCGGGTTGTACAAGAGGTCGGTTATTTGCTCGATATCTTGTTTCTCGAGCTGGGCGATAACCATCTGAGCCAGTTGAGCTTGGCTTTTCTTGGTGTCGTGGGTGGCCGCCTCGAAACTGTAGAACCAGAGCCTTGGGCTGTCGCGCCAGAATGGTGGGATGCGAAGAGACAGCGAGATATTCGCGACTTCCGGCTGGCATGGTGTAGGCTTCGGGTCCTCCGTCGTGGCTTGTAGCTGTTGAGGGTCGGTAGACATTGTAGCTGAAGACGAGCAGGGATTCCTTCCAGTATAATTTATTCTTGCAGAGTTTTGTTCTTGCAGCGTTTTTTCTTTGCAGGGTTGTGTTCTTGCAGCGTTGTGTTCTTGCAGGGTTGTGTTCTTGCAGGGGTCACCAATTTGGCAGATGGTTTGCCAATGTTAAGGAAGCTAATTAAAACTCGTCTTGATGGTTAAATATGGATCGAATGGAATGGAATTCTTTAATACAAAAACTTACGCTACTTATATACAATATTATTTACAATGAAATGACTTAATTACCAATAGGAAAATTTACATTATGACCAATGAGAGGGTGGCGCGATGTTAGGCGAAATAGGAATAGGTGTGAGCGAGAGCGGAGATGTGCTAACGTAACAAAACTAACTGCGGCATCGCCACGCGTTCATTTCGACGGCGGCGATCAAGACTGCAAGACGTGCGCGCAGCTAGAAGGGCGCTCGGCTCGGCGATGCAGTGGTGCGCGACGAAGATGCGGTGCGACGAGAAGAACACGTGTTGTGTGCATATAGAAGCGGTGCGTCAAGAAGATGCAGTGCGCGGCGGTGAAGTGCCGCGCGACGAGAAGAGCACGTGCTTCGTGCACATACTAAAATAGCTCTTTTCAGAGCTGCCTTCTTATTTCTGTGAATTGACGTTGCACAAATAGCTCTTTTCAGAGCTGGTTTCTTCCTGTTTCTGGATTGGCACGATATCACACAGTGTAGCCACAATTTCAATGAGTTAGGTTCAATGTTAGGTTAGTTTAGGTTAGGTTAAGGTTAAGTAAGTATTTCCCGCCCTTCACAGGGAAGGAGTTTTGGGACTCCTACCGGGCACGTCCCCAGGTGGCGGATAGGGGAACGCCCTTCAGACATGGAGGGTACCGGCCATTTGGCCGGCGCGGACCAAAACCCACACGGGAGACGCTTCCAGTGGGCTTGGGCAGTCCGCTGTTGAATGCGTCTCCAGACGGTGGTAGCGGGCTTCGGCCCGTGGCCTGTTGTGGCCGTTCGCGGCGGACGGAAGTCGCTCGCTTCCCAGTATGGTTTGAGCCATGCTGGGCAGCGAGTGGGCGTGAGACGTTGGCGGCCCTTGCAACGACATGCACTGTCGTTGCAAGGGGTGGCCACGGTTCGGGTCGGCGAGGTTGC
This sequence comes from Anania crocealis, assembly GCA_949315895.1. Taxonomy (NCBI): domain Eukaryota; kingdom Metazoa; phylum Arthropoda; class Insecta; order Lepidoptera; family Crambidae; genus Anania; species Anania crocealis. The sequence goes on along the minus strand of OX438859.1, from coordinate 16,984,605 downwards.
TGTCGGACCAGGCCCGAAGTCGTAGATGGGGGAGGACGGGAAGGCATACGCCGAACTCAACTTCCCCTCTCTAGCAGGCTGGTGGGCGTTGGGCCGGGGGGCTCAACGCTCGCGTTGCACAGCTTGCCAGACTGGGGGTGATTCCTGGTGTACAGGATCACCCATACTTTATGCCTGAGGCCCGGCATAGGCCGTACGTAGGCGGTGCATGGAGGGCATCCTAAGGGAAACCCATACACTGCCAACATACGTTGCAAGGTACACCGCAGGTCTTTTTAGTGGGTATGCTTGTCGGGCACCGACAAGAGAGTCCCACATAACCTACTGCTGCCTATGAAGCAGTAGGTATGCGTAAGGCTGCAGTTAGACGACGTAAAAATTTTCACGCGGCCGCCGCGCGGAGGCCGCGTTAGACTAGTTACTAGGTTTCGTTCATAGAAAATTTAAACTCTATTACCTAGGCCAAAACATTAAAATTCTTTTGGACAACCATACCGCGCGGAGGCCACGCGGCCTCCGCGCGGTCGCCTCCTAGCTCTCTTGCCCGAATTTTCTGGATGATGCGCCCCCGCGCCCCTCAATAGCGCCGCGCCGATCTCAGTTGCTCGAGTTTTCTGGCGCCCGCCGCTCACTTCGCAGTCACTCAAGTAACAACACGTATAATTCGTATTTCTTTTTCTTCTTTGCATTGTCGGTACAAGTAATATGCAATCACCACTTTTTTCTTCTTTGTCAAGTAACTCATGACGAACACGTGTGCATTTAGAGAAGTACCAAAAGCAACTGAATGAGTCCAGGCCGCATTTGTAGCGTCAAGGGATTCTTTGCTAAATTAATTTTAACTTTAAATGTAGTTACTAAAGAGCTTATTTTACTATAACAGTCGACTCTTGAAAACGCGTACGCGGTGGCCACGAGGTGGTAGTACGCGGTAGCCGCGCGGCAGCTTCGCGGCCTTTTGACGTACCAAATAAAGCTATCGCCCGGCCGCCGCGCGGCCTCTCAGCATCCCATATAAACGGACCCTAATGCATTTTTTCCTACGTAAACAAAAAAAAAAAAGGTTAAGTAAGTATTTATGATATTGTCTAAAATAGAAATTAAATTTTTAACATTATAACTAAAGACTAGGCTGTATGGACTCGTCCGAAGCCGTTAATTTTTTTATGAATAAATAAAAATGGTCTGTTGGTGTTGTCTCCGACTGACATTTTGTTTTCCTGTCTCGCTCGTGAACATTTTGTTAATTTTGAAATATAATATAATCATTTTGTGGTTTTGTGATCATGTCCAACGATTACGGTTTCAACAGTGATGATTCGCCGAATAAAACCAATTCTCACTTACAACTTCCTAGCCCAATAATCACTCGGCGAAACCGAACTGCGTCAACGTAAGTAGACTCAATAAAATTTAAAATAATTTTATTAACCTGTTAGATAGAATTCCTACTATTATGTTATGAAAACTTACGATCTATTATTTATTTGTAGGTCTGAAAAAGCATTAGGAAATCCGTTGGAAAGTGGGAAAATTAAGTCGTTTTGCCGCGAAAGAGGTCACGGATTTGTAACACCAGAAAAAGGAGGCGAAGATCTTTTTGTGCATATATCCGAGTAAGTATTCACTTAACTTTTTAATGGTTTTCCAATTTCTTTGAATTATGTTATGCTGATCACCATCATTCTGAACCGACTATCAATCTGGGCTTGCATTTGTCATGTATTGGTATAGAGCGCGCATGGTAAAACTTTTCAACTTGCTGATGGAAAATTTTAATACAATTTACTTCAGTATTTCTCACTTTAGAATGGACCTGCAATTTCTGATTTATTGCAAAAATTGTCTGTTGAATGTAAATACAGATAACTATTTTTAAACATAATCAGCACTATTTATGAATTAGCACATCCAACACAGAAATTTACTAATTTAACAGCTTTATTTTAATCCCTCGATCGTGAGTTATTTCAGACACAATTAAAATCAATTGTTATCGCGACAACCGGTTGTCGCTTGGGGTTCGAAGCGTTAAATAGTAAAATAACTCATAATGTACAGACAACGGCAGGTCAACCTACCCAACAAGTCAAAGGTCATTGAATTGATTTTCAATATTAAGTCCAACAAGTAGGGATCACTATTAACTGTGAAAATTTGCCCTTTTATGGTTGGTTGACATGCTTTTGTCTGTAACTGCAATGCCAATATTGTCCTTCATAAATACACTTGACATAGAAACTAAGTATTTGTAAATAAATGTACATTTATTTTATTGATTGTCTAGTCAACAGCCGCTTTTCTCACTACAACAAAATTTTCATACATTATATATATAGGCTATCACATACTGTTAATTGGTTGATCTCAAATTTTTCTCAAATTTTAAATAATTATTGCTTGCACTCATTTTAAATTTTATGTAGGTGTACAATAATAACACTTCCGGTAATAATGATAGAAAACTGATAAACATCTTATCTATCTACACTCTTGCTATAGTACCCTTGTCCTCAATTTTTGGACTACATCTACACCATATTTGTCTATTAACACTATCATGTTCTTATCGGAATTGTGTGTTAGTGTACTAACTAATATAACCTTGACTCTTAAAAGCTTCACTCAATCACATTTTGATTTTATTTTTGTAGTAAAACATACTGCTTATGTTGATTCACTGAGTAGAAAAAAAAAATGCATTCACCTTTTAAGTAAGACTTAAGTACATTATGTTTCACATGAGTGTCATAGTGCTGACTATTAAAAACTGGGACTTAATATATTAAAACAGCAACTTTTGTACTGATGACAAGCTCCATACTAATACTACAATTTCTTTACCGACCCTAATATAATAAAGGTTTTTATTTTATTTTATTTTTTATTTTTTATTTGATACACACAACAAATTACAATCTTAAAATGTTTCAATCAAATATTTACAATCAAGATATAAACAAGACCGTAATCCTTAAAAGTGTGTACACGTTCACAACCCTATTATTTCAAATTTCAAATGTTTCAAATGTTTATTTCAGTACCTTAGCCTAATACAGTTACAAGTAGTTGGAGCTTCCTATTGAGCAAAAATACATTTGCTTGTGTTAGAAAGCACCGCTCTTTCACTTTTACAATATAAGTACCAAAATAAACTCGAAACAAAGCTACCAAAAGAAATGAAACATATATCAAATAACAACTAAAATATATAATTTTTTTTTACATAAAAAGAACAGTAGCTTAACTTCCTGTGATAGGAGATTGACAGTTTGTCTGGTTTTGTGTGTGTGTGTGTGTGTGTGTATGTGTGGGTGTGTGTGGTTTTTTATAAATTATAACTAAAAAGAAAGCAAAATGAAGGAGAATTAACATATTATACTAGAAACAAAACAAACCATTAAAACAACATCAGAATTACATCACAAATCATTAAAAGAGAATAATAATACATATCTACATAAAGAGCCAAGCACAAATAACCAAAGAAAGTGCTGTTGTATGCTCATTAAGCAAAGTTCAATTGAGAAAAAGCATGTATTGTACTATAGTTAAATATTCTCAACTTGATCATGGGCACTGTTAAATAAGTTAAATTTTTTTCATTATCATTGTGTATTAAAAATTTTGAAATTTTTTCTTTATTTGTATTCCAGCATTGAAGGAGAGTATGTGCCATTGCCCGGAGATGAAGTTATATATCGACTATGTCCCATACCACCAAAGTTTGAGAAGAATCAGGCTGTTCATGTACGCATCGTACACCTGACCCCTGAGAAGCACCTCAAGTGGGATGAGCCCCCCCTGTAACATCTTATTAATTGCCAAATGTTCCATGAACCTTTTCTAAAATCATACGAAGTTACCCTATTTTTATTCCCGTTTGTGTTTAATGAAATTCCACATACTTTGATGTCACTTTTAACTGTAGTCTATTGATCTCTTGTAATTTGATCATGCTTAAAGCTTCAAGCGAACCAATCGGTCAATCTGTGGGCATGGTGGTAGGCGTATATTAAATAAGGGCTAATTAAGACAATACATTCGTTTGCGCGTCGTTTTGCTACTATAAGGCTGTCATTAGCTTTTTACTGCAGTAAGCACTTACACATTTTTTTCTGATGTCTCTTCTAAAATGGGTTTGAACCTATATTGATATATTTTTTGCTAAAAGACGATTTTAGCCGAAATTAAGTTTCATTTTGTATCATAATAAAAGATGAGAGTCTGGCGCACTCTTGAGGCTGAAATATAAGCAAGCGACTTCATGGTTTCTTACCATGAAGTGCTTATATTTTAGGTTTAAAAATATAATAGCCATGTTTTTTAAACTGTTATTCGTACTCACTCGAACACACGACCTTCCACTTAAAGGTCAGCTACCGAGACAATATTTGTTTCAAGTTATAATTCCATTTCGATACAGGTAAAATTAAAAAAAAAACAGAAGGTTGTGGTATATACATGGGGGTCTATCGAATAAAAGCCATTATAATTAGGTCACCTCATTTTAAGTGATATATTTTAAGGGCCAGTTCAGTAAAATAAATAAATAAATATTTTTATACGCTACTTTTTGAGCAAATCACATAAACACATTTAAATTAGGGACTATTATCAAATACTCCGTTTGTTACTACCTGCCGCGCTTTGGCTTTGTCCTTCCGTTTTTTACTACCTGCCGCACACTCCCGCCGCCCCAGTCGGCACACGTCAGCACCCGTCACGGCGCACGCGATACAGGCCCCTAATTCAGATAATTAAATCGTATCACAATCGTAATTGAATAACAGGTTTTTGACAGTTTTAGTATGGGCTAAATGTCAAAATCGCCCAATTCAATCACGATTGAACTGCAATTGTAACAGCTGAATAAGGCCCCAAAGGTTTTTCGCCCAAGAGTCAGAAGTACCTCAATATGGTTTTGTTCTATACGGTAGCGTGGGAAATACGAAAATATGGAAAAAATGCACGTACGCACCATACTTAGAGCTGTGCAGTGGCACCGGGAGGCTGGCAGCTTCCAGTCGCGCCGCGGTGTGGGGCGGCAACGACACCCAGTCCAGCTGGAGGGTGACGTGCTGGATTTCTTCGAACGGAACCCAGTGGCAAGGCGATCACTGCAGACGCTGCCCGCGTGCTCGACGTAAGCCAGTATTACATGTAGCGGCTCCTACGCAATGAACGCCTCCACCCGTACCACTTCACTAGGGTCCAGGAGTTGCTGCCGGCGGACTACGCACCCAGGATTGAATTCTGCCGTTGGCTGCTGCACAACCAGCACTACAATGAGTTGTGGAGTGACGAGTGCACGTTTACTAGGGTCTTTTCAACGTACAAAATGCTCATTACTGGTGCGAGTGCAACTCACAGTTGATGCTGGCGTGGAGCCGCCTGCTTACTTCAGCCTGCGGGTACGCGCTTAACTTAGACGAGGCGTTCCAAGGCCGCTGAATCAGCCGCGGCAGCGTTATCCGCTAGCCACCACGTTCACCTGACCAGTCGCCGCTGGACTTTGGTTGAGCAGAAGTGCCCGAATTGTAAACGCGATCGGTGTGATGGCTAGTGTAGACGATGTGCTCGCTTTGGTTCGGAGGCATTGCCTGGACAGTGCCAGGATGTGTACGTATGGAAGGCCGTCACGTCCAACATTTAATGTGAATAGGTGGTGTAAATATGACTTGTAAATTTAAACACGCCAAGTTAGTATAAAAATAATATTATCTTTTCCTTAGTACTAGGTTAGGAAGAATTTCACTTCCGCCTTTTCGATGACATAGAGATCGTTGAAACAGGATGCTCTTATTATTTGTATTTGTAAGAAAAATACATTTTTTTTTTAATTATGGTTTGTTCCTATTTCTTTAATATGATTAGAGACTCTGTATAAATATGTTCACGTGAAACGAGGTGACCTTATATTTTTTTTATGTGAATACCCTTTGCCTCCACCTTGCCAACACGATGCCACTGCGCCCACATAAAAACAATGAGTTTTTGTTTTAAAAGTAAGTTTCAAAATGCGCTTATGCTTATTGACCGCATTTGGTTTGAAAGATGGTTAAACTAATAGTTAGTTATTGGGTCAAGTGACACACCTATCTCACCTATGTATGTAGGTACACTGATAAAAGACATTTCGTGGTAAACTAAGAAAGAACCCTTTAAGTGCCGTTTTGTCCAATCGCCTGTATGTTATCCTTTTTTGAACACAGCCTATCACTGCTAGAAATAAAATTGGCAGTATAAATTAAAAATATGTGTATTTATATAAATATTTTTGACTTTGAAAAGTTAAAATATTAATTTAAATTTAATTGAGTAACAATTACTGCATAAAATATAATTTATATGGCCAGATACTGACGGATCGTAGGCCATAACCCAATATTGTTTAGTTGTTAGTAAAGGGTCGAGCATACCAAAGGCAAGACAGAACCGGAGCAAGTTGGTAGCAGACGGCTAACAAAAGCAGAGGCAGTATCAGAAATGTTGCAAAGCGGGACCGCGTTGACATCACGATATCGAATGACAAGAACTCTGATAAAGAAGAAATAATATTGTTTTTTCATTGGTCTTGCCGCTTTGGATACGTTGCGCACCGCTCTGATACTACTACCCTGCCCGCGATGTGTCATGCTAACATTGCCGCCTTAGGTATAAAACCCGCATCTGCCGCGCTACAACTGTCCTCGACAAATCAGTCCATACTCCGCAACACAATGTCCGTATATTTGAATCCTTCTCACCTATCACTCATACCGATGTCTTATAGTTTTTAAAAGAGACTGATATATCCGTAAAAACGAACTTCGTGTTGCAGAGTAAGGCATCAGCACGGTTTAAGCGCAAGCGGTGTGACGTAATGCAGTATTAGTTTCGCATTTAAACTGTGCCGCTACTGACCTGCCTTTGGTTTGCGCGGTCCGAAAGTGGGCGCATGTACAATAATTGTCAAGAAAATTAAATTCAGTCAATTAATTTATTATCAGAGGACCACAATCAGTTCTCTATTTAGTTAATCAAAAGAAATGATACATAATATATTATTATTTTAAAGACAATCCAGTATTTTGATAAAAGTGAGAAGCCAACATGTGGTGCTAAATTTTTGAAAGATTTACCATCGTCATAAGATTTTGATATCAGCTCTAGTGTCGTCAGCGAGTGGGTAATGGCTTCTTGCGTTTAACTCGTCTGCTCAACTCCGACTGCGAGCGCCGTGGTGTACTTATGTACTAAATTATTATAAAAATAGGTTGTTCGTGGAGGATATATCTAAGTATTACAATAGAATCTAAAATATTTTTATAACTCTTGAATTGTTTTTAAATTTCTCAAATCTTAATGACACTTGTTTATTTACAAGCTCTTACTTATCTCAACGATTGATCGACCTAGCTTTTAATGTTTATTGACAAGTATTATGATATTCAGGTATGAAAAATATTTTGTATTTGCTAAGTAAGGAACTAATAGTTGTTATTTGCACAAAGTTAAGCTTCACTGGTTTGTGATAGATGTATTTCTTTTCATACACTAAATCTACCTACTTATGGAAAATATTTAGTGGTTGGTAGTATTCAATCTTTGGTATCGTTTTATTTGGTATTATCACTGATTTAAGTGTAATCCTAATTATCATTCCGTTAGAGCATTTTTTAATGAAACCTCAATAATAATGATTTAGTCCATAAAGTCTTGTGACATTTTAAAACTTCTTTTGATTGTTTAATTCACCATTATGTTATGTTTGTATGTAGTAAGATGTGTAATGATGTAATCATTTACAAAATGCCATGCTTTTTTAGTTTGTATTAGCAGTATTATGATACAGCGAATTAAAATATGTGTAAGCATTATACTGTTGTTTATTTCTGCACACTTCCAAACCCTGATATCAAATACATACCTACATAGACTGTAGCTTTCAGATCTTATTTATCTATGACCAATTCGATTTTATAATAACGACAACTAAACAAGTACAGCCAATGACTAAACATTACGCATTGGAGGCCTGTTACAAAATTTTACCAGTTTTAGGGTTATGTACTTAATAATTATTGTAAAATGTAAAATGAACTTTGAAAATCTTTCGACCGGCGGTATTATCATAATGCCTAAATCGAAATTACAGGAAATTTAACAAAAACAATTGTTTCAGTGTATATTATGTAAGTTTATTAGTAAATATCAATAAGAATAGGTAAACAATATAGTCGTCTAACTCAATACCCTTAAATTTTAATTCATTGATTTCAATTACTACATTGATGAAATTGTTAATATTGGACTGTCATGTTTACTAATTTGATAGCTGCTTTACGCATTGCTGACCTAACACGATATCTCTTAATAAAAACTATACAATGTTATTATAACTTGTAAATACGTAATTTAAATTATATAAAATATTTCTATACAATATAAACATACTACTCTATTTGCAATCTTAGTCTTATCGCTTAAAGCTAACACGCGATTTATTTATTCCTAGTTCTAATTCTTCGTGGGGATATAAAATACAGTTAAACGGCATTTCTGCCAACATTCACTGCTTCTAACTGGCAATCTATCATTCTGACCTAGTCCAAAACACATTGTGTAAATTAATCAGACTTGTTTAAACTCCTTGATAGAATACTTATAAAAATACAAACATTGCGTGTTGCGCCGACAAGGTATTTTTGACCTAATTTACTATGATGTAAAAGTCAAAATGATATTTTACTTCTGTTCTGTATAATCTATACTATATTGCTGTTATGTATAATCTATACTATATTTTGTAAATTAACACTGCAACTCATCACAATCTAATTGTCGTTCGTTCATTACACTTGCTTGAAATTTTGCTAAGTATATGATCGTTATTATGGCTGACAGTTTCTATTTAGGCCTATATAAGTTCTAAAGTAAATGTGAGCCTTCTTAAAGACTATTACACATACTGAAAATACGAAATACGATAGATAGTTTTTTTTTTGTTTTTGTGTCTGAAGTTGATCACAAAAATCATACGTGATTATTAATGAACTTGCATTGATAAAGATAGCTGATTGTCGTAAGTAATTTATTTTTACCGATTATAACAATAATAGCTAATAAATTTATGAAAGACAAAAATTTGATTGGGAGTGATTTAGCTTATGCTATTAATTGATTCGTTGTATCAAAAATGCAGTTAAGAATGTTTCGTTTGATTTAAAATTAACTTTATCCGACAAGTCTACCTTCAGATAGTCTGAGTTTAGTTATTGTTTTTTATCAGTCGCTCGAAATTGATTACACGATAAATCGATGTGTGTCTATCTCTCATTCCTTCCCGTTGGTGATGCTTCCATTCTGAAACAATCAAGATTATTTAGTTTATGAACAAAAATAATTGCGTCAACGGATATGAATAACTATTATCTTAAAATTAACTCTTTAAAAATGATTTAATTATTAGATTTTCTTTCCACTTATGCTTACATACAAACAAACTAAGTTGCGTTCAAGCAACTTATCGCTGTGATTTTACGCCCCGCCCGGCCCAACATGTTATTTAAATGACATCAATAGTTTTACCTCTTCTCCCTACGCGAGGTGGTAAATCCGTCCAGAGCGCTCTATAGTTGCACTCATTTGATGTGAGAGTTCAGGCCCCCAATTCCGCTAATTTACAAATGGCTCAATAGAATCGCAGTTGTATAATTTACAAATTTAATATGGTAGTAATGTCAAAATATACGATTGCGATTCTATTGAGCCATTTGTAAATTAGCAGAATTGGGGCCCAGGTCATGTAGTTGGGACACTTATTTGACGCTTAAGCCGCGAACCCATTAGGAGAGATATGTCGCGAGACCCATGCGACGTTGTCAAACTTCGCCCGACATGTACCGCGACATCGCGCAACTTTTATCTTGTTGCCCATTCGAATGTGTAAAGTCACCTCAGATCATTTATAAAGAAGGAGATATGAAATTACTCGCAAATCCTTAGCGAACCCGTGTCTCCGAATTATTTATATGTGCAACGCAACTACAATAACACTGTTGTAAGCATAAGGATCACACTAAATCAATTTACAACGCTCATTGGTGTGCACTGCGCACACAAACATGGACCCAATCACAGCGGCTACCACTTACTCGCTTACACAATGCGTCATTTGGTGTGTGAAAATTAGTGCAGCGACAATGACTGTCAATGTGATCAGGTGATTCAGTACCATGAATACACAAAAAAATAATTACAAAATATCCCGTGCGACAAATTAAAACACGTTGCCTTACATAAAATTGCTGACAGCGACTAAAACATCAGAGCCGAGCCCACGCGTAATCCGCTCCAATCAATCTAAGTGCAACTCGCAGGATGTACGGTGGGGGTCTCCGACGCCTAACAACTTTCAAACGAAAATAGCGTGCAGTACTACACAAAAACGGACGTCACTTCAAACAATACACGACAAAGAAGGTTCGCCAAAAGGTTCCCCGGTCGACGTGTGCAGAGTCGCGAAACCATCAATGACATTTAATATGACATTTATTTATGACATTTCATATTAAAAATCAGTACCTCTTCTCCCTGCGCGAGGTGGTAGTGCCGCTTGCGTAGCGCGGCGAGCCTCGCCCGTTCTGCGTCCAGAGCGCTCTCCAGTTCCAGCGCGCGGACTTTACTCTCCATCTCGAGGCGCCGCGTCGCCGTCAGTGTCAGCGCAGACGTATCCAGAGCCTCTGTGATGATAATATAATAATTATTGCAACCATTATTGATACTGCAGGTGCAAAAAAAAAATATGTAAATTAACAGCCTCTAATCATTCCACTACAGGGCACAGGCCTCTATCATTGAATTCAAGTTACCACAGCTTATTCAAATATTACATTGCCGTCCTAATGAAATCCGGGAGGCGGCGCGCACGGCGGCCACGAGGGCGCCGGTGGCGGCGGCCACGGAGCGCGAGTACCTGTGTCATGGCGCAGCGCGGAGGCGGCGCGCACGGCGGCCACGAGGGCGCCGGTGGCGGCGGCCACGGAGCGCGAGTACCTGTGTCGTGGCGCAGCGCGGAGGCGGCGCGCACGGCGGCCACGAGGGCGCCGGTGGCGGCGGCCACGGAGCGCGAGTACCTGTGTCGTGGCGCAGCGCGGAGGCGGCGCGCACGGCGGCCACGAGGGCGCCGGTGGCGGCGGCCACGGAGCGCGAGTACCTGTGTCGTGGCGCAGCGCGGAGGCGGCGCGCACGGCGGCCACGAGGGCGCCGGTGGCGGCGGCCACGGAGCGCGAGTACCTGTGTCGTGGCGCAGCGCGGAGGCGGCGCGCACGGCGGCCACGAGGGCGCCGGTGGCGGCGGCCACGGAGCGCGAGTACCTGTGTCGTGGCGCAGCGCGGAGGCGGCGCGCACGGCGGCCACGAGGGCGCCGGTGGCGGCGGCCACGGAGCGCGAGTACCTGTGTCGTGGCGCAGCGCGGAGGCGGCGCGCACGGCGGCCACGAGGGCGCCGGTGGCGGCGGCCACGGAGCGCGAGTACCTGTGTCGTGGCGCAGCGCGGAGGCGGCGCGCACGGCGGCCACGAGGGCGCCGGTGGCGGCGGCCACGGAGCGCGAGTACCTGTGTCGTGGCGCAGCGCGGAGGCGGCGCGCACGGCGGCCACGAGGGCGCCGGTGGCGGCGGCCACGGAGCGCGAGTACCTGTGTCGTGGCGCAGCGCGGAGGCGGCGCGCACGGCGGCCACGAGGGCGCCGGTGGCGGCGGCCACGGAGCGCGAGTACCTGTGTCGTGGCGCAGCGCGGAGGCGGCGCGCACGGCGGCCACGAGGGCGCCGGTGGCGGCGGCCACGGAGCGCGAGTACCTGTGTCGTGGCGCAGCGCGGAGGCGGCGCGCACGGCGGCCACGAGGGCGCCGGTGGCGGCGGCCACGGAGCGCGAGTACCTGTGTCGTGGCGCAGCGCGGAGGCGGCGCGCACGGCGGCCACGAGGGCGCCGGTGGCGGCGGCCACGGAGCGCGAGTACCTGTGTCGTGGCGCAGCGCGGAGGCGGCGCGCACGGCGGCCACGAGGGCGCCGGTGGCGGCGGCCACGGAGCGCGAGTACCTGTGTCGTGGCGCAGCGCGGAGGCGGCGCGCACGGCGGCCACGAGGGCGCCGGTGGCGGCGGCCACGGAGCGCGAGTACCTGTGTCGTGGCGCAGCGCGGAGGCGGCGCGCACGGCGGCCACGAGGGCGCCGGTGGCGGCGGCCACGGAGCGCGAGTACCTGTGTCGTGGCGCAGCGCGGAGGCGGCGCGCACGGCGGCCACGAGGGCGCCGGTGGCGGCGGCCACGGAGCGCGAGTACCTGTGTCGTGGCGCAGCGCGGAGGCGGCGCGCACGGCGGCCACGAGGGCGCCGGTGGCGGCGGCCACGGAGCGCGAGTACCTGTGTCGTGGCGCAGCGCGGAGGCGGCGCGCACGGCGGCCACGAGGGCGCCGGTGGCGGCGGCCACGGAGCGCGAGTACCTGTGTCGTGGCGCAGCGCGGAGGCGGCGCGCACGGCGGCCACGAGGGCGCCGGTGGCGGCGGCCACGGAGCGCGAGTACCTGTGTCGTGGCGCAGCGCGGAGGCGGCGCGCACGGCGGCCACGAGGGCGCCGGTGGCGGCGGCCACGGAGCGCGAGTACCTGTGTCGTGGCGCAGCGCGGAGGCGGCGCGCACGGCGGCCACGAGGGCGCCGGTGGCGGCGGCCACGGAGCGCGAGTACCTGTGTCGTGGCGCAGCGCGGAGGCGGCGCGCACGGCGGCCACGAGGGCGCCGGTGGCGGCGGCCACGGAGCGCGAGGCGCGGGTGAGGCGCGCGAGGTGCCCGGACGCGGGCGGCGCGCGGGCGCGGGACGCCGCTACTAGTTGCGCCGTGCTGCCTGCCACCTAACCACAAACACGTTAGACGTTTCGAGGTTTCATCGTAGTTTAACGGCCTTGGACGCATCCATACAGCCAAGCCTTCAGAAGTGTTAATTTTAATTGAAATACCTACGTAGAAAATCTTTGATTCGTCTAAGACACGTCAAATACAAGGTTAACAACGCGTCAGGTCCTTCCTTTCCGAAGGCTCGGTTTTGACTGTACTAGAAATATATTAGTAAATTCGTAGAACGCACACGACGTGGCTAATGAACGATCGTGAATACGTACTATAACTGAGTATTTGAGTCCGCGTATAAATGCTAACCGCGCGCTCTGTCTCGGAAATATCGATACCCTAGTCAGACAAGGGACCTTTTTTTTATAACTTGTCGACTAGCACACTATCATTACAATTCCACCACCTAATCACATTAATTCACAAACATAAGAAACAAAGCACGTCCTAAATATTTGGATTCCCGCGCGAATTTACTCTACGTATATTCATATGGCACAAACTTAAAATAATTTAACTACCTAAATGTGTTTTCTACAGGGAAATAAAAGTTATTGTGTATTTACCTCGTGAGCAGCCGCACTAACGCCCTCCACTCGCCCCGCCGCTCCCACCGCCTCATCCGCCGAAGTCCTGGACAAACATCATTGCAACGTTAATAAAACACTCAACACCTCAATTTTTATCAATTCTACGCTTTTTATACTACATTAAACTCCCTTTGGATTGACCAACTATACTAGGCAGTCAATCCAAAAACAATTCAGTATCCCTAGTTCACACATCTATCAATCTCTACCAGAGCCATATTGAAACAGACTCATTATTGAATTGAGCCGCTTGCAAAAGTGTATCACTGCACATCTACAATGTTACTTACTGTATGAATACCTCGGGACTGTATGAGTATAATATCAGTATATAAATATACTGCAATTTAATTGCTAAAATATGAAATAATGTATGAGTATAGTTCCATAAAACGGTTTGTACAAGACTTACATAAATCTTGAACTACTTACACAAGTAACTTGGCTGCGAAGACTACAGCCTTGGCCGCCGATATCAGACCCTCCGACCACTGAGGATTGTTCCTGTACATCTTCTGCCGTGTTTTCGGATCTCCCAGTTCGTTTTGCAAGGCTCTCGCGTCCTGGACCAGTACCTTAACGGCCCCCATAAGAGTAGTACACGCGTCCAATATCTTTCCGTTCACTTCTAGTTTCACGCCCGAATCGCCGGCGCGGCTGGCTGCCAGCAGTTCCTATTAATTAAGGACATAAGTTAAAACTGTGAAGATAGAACAATCAATATGGTAATGATTCGTCACGCGATCTTAACTTCAATTGAATCTTAAATAAATGTTACAAAACATAATCTTTTCCTGCAGTTCTTTTCAATACTAACCTTATTCCGCAAATGTAGGTCATTCACATTTAAAAGCTACACTTGATATTCTTTGTGCGATATGATTCGCAATAAAGACATTGGCAATAATATTAATAAGCTCTCCGGATAGCAAAGCTGAATTGGCAGTGGGCTGGTCATATCGTACGCAGAACCGACAATCGTTGGAGATAGAAGGTTTCAGAGAGAAGACTGCGAACCGGAAGACGCAGTTGGGCTTCCCGGTGGACCTATAATCTAGTTAAAATTGTGGGAAGCCATTGGCCTACTGGTGTTATAAGTTAAAAGGTAAAGGTAAATAGAACTAACGAAATACAGTCAGCATCGTCTCCGTAACTACCATCGCTAGTTTGCATGCCCGCCCGCCAAATGTTTGCACCTATTAAAGCAAAGTCCGACTTTTGAAAGAGACTTAGTTCCAACAGACTCTCTTTGTGGCGTCCTATTGGGGAGGCCTAAGTTCTGTGGTCTTTAAGGGCTAATGATCTTACCTCTATCTGTGAAGCGGCCTCTTCGATCGCTTTGTCCATTCCCGCCAACTCGTCGTCCACGCTCAGGGCCCCGCCGACGAGCCTGTCGGCCGCGGCCGAGGTCTTGGCCACGCCGACCACGTGCCCACGGGCGGCTTCGCACGACGCATTCTCTAAGCTGCCGTTTTTCAATGACTCTAGGTATTGTTTTGTGGCTGTCAGCATTGTTCTGCATTCGGTGTTTAGTTCTAAAACGAAAGAGGATCACACGTCACGGTAATTGATATTTATAACCGCATCTTGATGTCTGTCCGTCTCCGTAGTCAAGTATCGTCGATGCAACGGATTAATAGTCTCCTCTCATACTTATTACTAAAGAAAATTCTTGCATTACATCAGCTTGGTTTTACCATCCTTGTTAAAATTAATAATTGTGAAATGTTTAATTTTATTTGATCATAATACTCACTTTCAGAGAGCTCTATATCCGCAGACAAGTTTGAAACTTCAGTGGCGTAAACCGAGAGTCGGGCCGCATTATGAGCAGCCAATATCGCAGATCTGCCCAACGACTCCTCGTTGCCTTTTATCTGTTAACAGTGAGGAAGAGCCGCTTTTAGAGAGAAATTTAACTAAATAATTAAAAACCTAGTGTAAATTGAAAACATGACTCCTTGAATTAACATTCGGATGGTGTTTGAACAACCTTCTTCCAAACTCGTCGACCCAAAAATATATCACACATTCTCAAACAGATGTTTAGGATTATTGTACTAAAAAATAGAAGTGGGATAGTAAAGCGTTTGTGTTTTTTTATTGACTACAAAGTTTGACGATATGAATGAATGGTATCTTATAGCACTGTACGAACCTTTTTTTTGTTTGTATGAGGTTTTAGCTACGTTAAGCTAAGCCAAAACATGATAACGTTTAGATACAATGACAAAGTTTCATCATTGCTACCCAAGCACATACCAAGCTGTATAAGTGACAATTGGCCACTGGGTCACAAGAGAGAAGAACTTATAAAAGTGTCTTTAACAGAATATTTGGTTGGTTTAATACAATCGTACCTGATCGACCTTTGCAAGATCCTCAAACGCTTTAGCTGCTAGGTCAGCCGCTGCGCGGTTTGCTTCCCTGGCACTGCCTGCGTCCAGCGCTGTCAGCGCTTCGGTGGTCACTTCTAAAGCCGCTTCGCCAGCACAAGACACTATCCTTATGCTCTCTAATGAAACGAAGAATAGGTTTATAATTTAATGCTATGTTTTAGTATCATTGAAGTTTAGTATCATTGAAGTAGTGAAAGAAGATAAATTTGTAATCGTATATTTGCATCCAAACAAATAAGTCTGCAGACATTAAACTATTTAAGTCATTACAAATTTTGATTTTGTACTTGACGTTTTTAGCCCTAATAAGATACTTTATAAAAAAGGACTCACGCTTCTCCAACTCTTTCTTGGCCTCTTCCAGCTGATTCTTGAGCGATGCAACATCAACTTCCAATATTGTGTTATGTTGTAACAAATCCTGCAATTCACACTCTGCATTCAATCGTTGGCTTTCTGTACGTTCTATCTTATTTTCTAACATCTATATACCGTTCGCCACATCCCAGTCAAGTAAAGATATAAATTACAAAGAAAATAAGAGATACTTAGCGGAGCCGATCCGTTTGGCCAAGAGGGTCCAGCAGCAGACCAGTGCATGCAGAGCATTGTAGGTTGCAGAGCGTTCAGTTGCCGAGCCAAGTCGTAGACGAGGAAAGAGAATAAAAGAAAACATGCAATTAGAACAGTCATGCTACGCCACTGTACAATTAACTTGAAAACCACAAAACAAGAATTCAAATAGTAAATACATTTTATACAATAGACGAAAAATCTATTACCTACGCAAAAAGAGAAACTATTTCAGAAATATCAAAGTTATCTAAATTATTACTTTTTAATAACGGAAAACACACCGAGTTCGACTTTAATAGAAGGTAACATGAAAGCCAAATTTTAAACGACACTAACACAATATGAAACACAAACTTTTATGTAGATGATAATATATGGAAATGATCTTTGAAATTGACACAACACAAATGAAAATCGCCGTAAACACCAACAATAAAATGTTTTTTACAAAAATTAATCGACAAACACCCACATTAAGTTAGTACCCTAACCTGTCTTTCTTTTTCATTCTGCGATATTACTAAATCCATTGCTTCTTTCTCCTGCAATTTCAAATTTTTCAACTCTACTAATTCTTCTCTCAACAGCTCATAGTCTGAATGCGTTTTAGAAATGCTCTCATCTTTTCCTTTCATTCGCTGTTTAAAAAAATCCTCTTGTTCTAAAATTTTTTCTTGCAAAGTTTTGATTTCACTTTCCTTATCATTCTTTATTTGATCAAGTTTAGATTTAATATTTTGTACTTCAGAATTAAGAGTGATTGTTATTGTTTCTTTCTCATTAGCTATGGTTTCGTATTCGTTGCGTAATTTTGCAATAATCTCTTCAGTCTCCTTCTTAGAACTTTCAAGTACCTAACAAAGAAAATTTTAATAAATCAAATATTGTTAATAAGGACGCCACAAAACATGTAGATATTGAAAAACCAACCTGTTTTTCTAGATGAAATTGTTGTGCCCAATTAGACTTTTCGTTAATTAACTCTTCTTTTTCACGAATGTGTTTAGAGATTTCTTCATTAAGATCTCTGAATTCTTGGTTCTTAAGAACTAAGTTACTCTCATTTCTTTGCACAAAATGATCATGTTCCTCTTTTAAAGTAATGAACTCGTTTCTACCAATTTCTAATTCAGCTTGCGTCTCTTTAAGCTCGTCTTCAAGTCGCAAGACAGTTTCAGAACATTTAGTAACCTCTACGTTGAGAGCAATAACTTGTTCATCTTTTTCAGCAATCATATTCTTCAAATTATTTATAATTTCATCTTTGCATTCCACCACATTTTGTAATTTGTCGTTTAGTACTGCCACTTCAATCACCTTTTCTTTATATTTATCGTCAAATTCAGTCTTTTGATGTTCAATGGTTAACTCAGTATTCTTTAACTTTAAACGAAGATCAGTTAGTTTTTTATTCGTCGAATCAACTGTAGATTCCAGCTCGTTTTTCTTTTCACACATGAATGTAAGTTCTGCTCTTAATTTTACTATCTCTTCGTTTTTCTTATTTTCTAAATCTTCCAAGCTTTCTTTACTTGTGGTTTGCAATTCAGAAAGTGATTTTTCAAGTATGTAGAAAGCATTGTTTTTTTCTGTTATTTCCTGTTCTAACAGTACTATTTTTTCGGAGGCTTCATTTAGTTTTGCTTCAATGATATTTTTTTCGGCTGCTAATGTTTTTGAAGTGGCATCACTGTCGTGTTTGTAAATATCTAGTTCATTTGCAAGCCTTGTGATCTCTGTAGATTGTTCATGTATTTTTTCTTCGTAATTTTTTTTAATATTTTCAATGTCATATTGTAATATGGTAAGTTTGCCTAATGATTGTTCTACTTCAATATCTTTTATATTAATGATGTTTTCAATCTCAATATTTTTATTATGTAACTCTTCTTTTAACTGTTGAGATAGGTTTGCAAAGTCCATTTCTGCCTGGGTGCATTTCTGTTGCAAGTTTTCTAGCTCCATTTGTAATTTGTTTATAGCAACTACCTGTTCCTAATGAGATTTAAACTATAATAAGTATTTTAAGGATATTATCTAACAATAATAATGTCTATAACATGCATGTTAGTTACAATGTGGGAATACTTCTGAGAACTATATTTTCATGGGCTACAAACAAACAACTATTGACATGATTAGTAGTCTAAGCTAGCTAAATTGTTAATATTATTACTTATTCATGCAATACAATGCTACACCAACTCCGCCTAATGTAGGTCTTATGTACAGTCCTAGAAAATATAGAACTAACCTCTTTCTCCTGTTGATGTTGCTGTATTAATTCAGCTACTTGTTTTAACGCCGCTTCCTTTTCTTCGACGACCTTCTGATATTGATCCGTGCTCTTTTCTCTAAGCCCGGATAGTTCTTCTTTTACTTTACGTAGTTCGTTTTCTCTATCTTCTTTTTCTCGTTTTATTGTTATTAATAATTCTGTCGTTTCTTTCATTTCACTGGCGAGTGTCGCGAGTCTTTCCTCTTGTTCCGCCTTTGCAGTCTTATGTTCTATTTCAAGCGCCTCCATCGAGGCACGTAACAATTCAAACTCCACCTCCTTCTGTCTGGATTGTTCTAGTTCAGACCGGAGATTTGATAGTTCACTTTTGTATGCTTCGACTTCTTCGCTGGTCGATGCACTCTGTTGTAGTAACTCAACATCTCTGGGAAAAATAGAGTTATAGTTGTAGAACATAATATAGCTACGTGTATAAGTGTAAAAACTGCAAGTTTTAAATCTTACTTCATCCTGTCACTGAGCTGTTGCTGCAGCGACACTTTGGCGCTTTCGTGTTGCGCCGCCGCAGCTCTCAGGCTCGCCGACAGTTTGTCTACCTCAGCTTTCTAAAAAAACATTTAAAATGAAAGGTAAATTCTCCATAAAATTTAAAAATTAAGATCGAAGTTACAATTAGGTATACTAAAAATATTCAAAATCTTTGGTGAAAAGAAAATTAATGCAAATAGTTTGGCACTAATGCAAGCACTATGGGAGATCAGAAGAAGAATGTTTACTGTGGTATATTATGTGCCTGTGTATTTTATTAGTCTTTAGAACTTTTAAATACATAATAAAAGAAAGTCTATAAAATGTGTAAGAAAAATAATATAGTAAAAAAAAATTTCATACTTGTCTAATGAGTGCGATGTGTTCTTCTCTCAACTGCGTGTACGCTCCTTTTAATTTTTGAAACTTTTCATCTGTTACTTTAGCTTTCTCTTCAGTTTCCGCGAGTTTTTCTGTTCACAACAAAATGCACTTATTAGTTAGATGCAATTGTTAAAATATAATATATAAGCTACAGGAATACTTACGCTTGATTTCTGGGGTCTGTTCAGACAGTATTTGAGCTCGCTGTCTTTCTTCTAACCATGCAGTCTGCAATCGAACAAAATTAAATGATCGATTAATCTGACTAGAATTTCTATTTTTATACATAATACTATACCTATGCATGCACTTTTATCTGTATACTTAAAGATATTATAGTTCTAGGGAATACCTTAATATGATAAGTGACACTAGAAATTAATTGATATACATATTTTGCATTAGCTATCAAAACGTATCAGACAAGTTACACTCTGCAATCACAGATCAGAGAGCAAAAACAGGTAAGGTCACATACCTTAGCTTCTCTCAGTTCCATTCCAAGTCGCGTGCACTGCTCCCTGGCTGAGCCCATGATAGTATTTCGTTCCTCCACCATCTCTGTCCTATGTGATAAGTATTATGTACAATGAGTGAGAGCAGGAAAGTGTTTGGTTTAGTTTTAGTATGGTACTCTGTATTCTGTATGATACCGCTTTACTGTTGGTGATTGGGCTAAATGAACATATTTTCCTAACTAAATTAATACAAAACTTAATGTTGTTCTGAACCAATTAATAAGCTTAAATAACAAACTTGGGATACCTCAGGGTTCTCACCTCGGTCCCTCTCTATTGCATTGTACATAAAGGACATAGTTAATTGCTTAAAATATCATATAAAGTACATAGTTTGTATGTTTAATGATACTGATATTCCTATTTGTACTGGTCAAATGAAAATTTATTTCAAAAATCGCCTATACATGGTTATATTTTTGGGGCTATTATCGCCAACCCGCATGCCAAGCGTGGCGATAATGGCTAATTCCTTCTTTTAGAAAGGCCCATTTTCGCCAGTGGACTGTTGTAGGCTGAGGATGACGAAGCGACTCACGCAGCAAAGCGCATCCAGAAGGAATGATGGGAAGTATTATAGTTATTCCTCACATACCGCATCCTCCTGAGCTCGTTCTGAAGGTGTTCGATGAGCCGGTCGCGTTCCACTACGGGGTCGGGCTGCGGCGACGGCGTGGTGCGGGTGTCGAACGCTTCCAGGTGGTCCGGGGTGGTGGCCTGTTCCGCACAAATACTCATCATTTATTACCAGTTCGTACTGAGCGAGAATGCTCGGTATGTTTAGATATAGAATAGCAAATAGCGTAGCCTGTAGAACGATACATTTTCACTTATTAATAATAGCATGGACGATAGAAAAAAATCCACAACATATGCACCTATAAAAGAAATTCACCCTATACTAGAAATTTTATATCGCGTATTAGTTACATAATAATATCTTTCTGTGCTAGTGTAATTTGCTAAATGAGAAGATGGATCACGTACGAAGCATTGTTTGGATTAATATTGAGCATTAATAGAACGAACAAATAACGCGTTCTAAGAAATGACCTTACTTTTCAATAATTTCAAGCTTAACACCTTTAAAATAAAAGATAGTTTATCTTTCATATCAATGTATAGTGTTCGCGTAAACTCAGGAAAACAGTATTTTAACACCTTCATTTCTGATCTCCAGCAGGAACGATCGACCTACACTCATACAGAGCAGAATATAGATAATATTTGTATGATTAATTTCCTGCATTTCTTAGTCACTTCTGAATTACTCGTTTTAATTTAAAGCGTACTTTTTAAAACCCAGTATATTTTTTGGGATTCGTATCCACAACTGCTTTGAAGTCCGCGTTGCTTACCAAAGTCCGGACATTCTTCAATGAAAATTTTAAAACAAAGACATTATGATGAGAGGTCACTTGTCTCTTTTTCGCAATCGGACTTTCCTAACTGGACCATCTGTCCCAAATATATGTGATAATCAAGTGTAGTGTTCTTAAGCAAGTGGGACATGGGCGTTCCACACGATTATTGTCTTCTCCCTGTTCATCTTAAGGTTCACTCTTTGGGAAGTAGGTATTCCTAATGCCCGAGCGTAGTGTTTCGGTCTTCCAAAGTCTCAGCCATAAGAACTATACCATCGGCAAGGAGTGTCAGGTAGATAACATACCTTTACTCTGTTCTATCAAAGCTAAGATAACCGAGTTGTTAAGGGAGGTGTAGTCCTACTCATATGTTTATGTTTTTTAATGTAGAGCTCATTTATTTTAAATACATTGTTGAATATATAACAATGTTATTACATTTGCCCATAAGGTTGGCAACACTTTGTTGATGGGTTGGTTATGCAGATCCTTTTGTCTATACTTACCTTCTTGAGTTTGTCTACTGCACGAGACGGTTGGTTGATACGATATTCAAGTTAATACAGTTTGGTGAAAAAGCTCTGCGTTTTATTACAAAATAATAACATACATGTTTATATAATCAAAATTTCCTTCAAACTTCAATTTTTCATTATAATTAGTTTCTAATTTTAACATAACTCTGTCCGTAAGTATTGTGCATGATGTGGCCGCCTTAAGAAGATTTTTACATTTTATATGTATCACCTATAAAAATTATATTAGTAATTTACCAATGTAAATATCCCTGGCAGTCCAAATTAAATAAATAAATAAATAAATACCTGACTTATCTGACTGATGGTGTCGGAGGTGTCGATGAGCGAGCCCACCGCGTCGGGCTCGTCGGGCGGCTGCTCCGGTATCGACACCACCGGCGTCACGTACGTGCCGAAGTCGCTCTGCGTATTACAAACACATTTATTCAATACCAAGGTCAACTTTATAAGAGTGAGCAACAGTGTCACACAGTGTTCAACACAAAAGGATAGGTTAGTCTCTGTTACAAACCTTATTATAAGAGTTATCGGTTTTTTTTTATTTATTTATATTTATAAAGTATTGATTTTGTTTTATATGTTTTCTATATCACTCGATGAGTTGAACCCTGTCATCAAGCTGTGTTCATTCCCATAAGTTTTATCTTCTAATTGTATCCACTTATCATTTATTCATATTATATTATAGCCTTTTACATTTATGCCTATCATTTTATTAAGTAGCATACAATCCATCCTTTTCAGTCTCAGTATTTTAACTTGAAAAATTATGTCTTAGGCGGGACCCGCACCTTAATGCAAACCGGGCGCGGAGACATAATGTTTCAAGTCTAAATACTGCAATAATGTGTCCCGCCCGAGACATAAATTTTCAAGTTTAAATATGGATATTAATTGCAATTAAGTTGCTAAAATCTAATATATAAAATTCTCGTGTCACGGTGTTCGAACTTGAACTCCTCCGAAACGGCTTGACCGATTTTGATGAAATTTTTTGTGCTTATCCGGTATCTATAAGAATCGGCCAACATCTATTTTTCATCCCCCTAAATGTTAGGGGTAGTCCACCCCTAAATTTTATTTTTATTTTTTAGACAAAATTTTTAATTTCTATTTTTTTATGATACAACATACAAAAATACATACAATCCTAAATTTTTACCCTTTTATCACCAACCCCTATTTTTTAATAGCCATTTTAGTAATTTAATCATTTTTCATCCCGCTCGATAACTTTTTTGTAAGGGTAGGGTAGGGATAGGGAAGGGTTTAGGGTAGGGGTGGGGGTAGGGTAGGGGTAGGGTATGTGTAGGGTAGGGTAGGGGTAGGGTAGTAAAATATTAAAATTTTATAAAATATATACAACCCTAAATTTTTACCCTTTTACCACCAACCCCTATTTTTTGTTAGCTATTTTAGTAATTTAATCATTTTTATGGCAAAACAACGTTTGCCGGGTCAGCTAGTATCATATAAAGATAGGTAAGTCTGTTTTAACAAGCCTAGAATGCAGTGCGGCACAAAACAAAATAATATCACACTTTTTCATAGGTTTCGCAAGAAGCGACTAAAGGAGCACTGCCAGAAGAAGGGGCTGCAGCGTTTTTTCTCAACCATGGCCAAACTGCGAGCGCCATACCCACAGAACATAAAAAACGAGTAGAAGTAGCATCCACTCCTATTTGTATAAAAACCAGTGTAACCAAACTAACACATTTGTGATTAAATCACATTATCACGCACACCAAGAATGTCTTGTAGCGATTGGTTAACTTTAACTGTCAGATAGTTCCGCTATCCGACACTTAATGCCTCTTATTCACTATCAAATAGTTTCGCTACGCGACGATAGATGCTACCTAAAAACCATTGATAAATAGGGGTGGGATAGTTACGATAATCATAACAAAAATATCGACACTTGTAAGTGTCGATATTTTTGTTATACTTAACAACATAAGAGAGACAGCGTTATTTTTAACATTGTCTCTCTCATCTTCATAATTATTACAACTTAACATCTATTCCAAAAAATTATAAATTATTAATGACTTCTTCATTCTAGGCTATAAATGAAAAAAATACTTTCTTTGTTTCAAAATTGTTTTCCCAGAAATGTTTAGAGCAAATGGTGCATGTTTTTCCTGGATACCAATTTTGCCTACCGGTTGCTTCAATCCATTTTCCTTTTATGTTTGGATTAAATTAATTAAATACGTGTATTGATTTATTTAAACAAGTTATTACTTATAAAACAAACGACTACAAAATAAGATAAAAAAATTAAGGCAGGAAACGATAGCAAAAGACTCTCGCTGCAAGCCATTTTAATTTGGCACACAATGTACCAAAGACCCTGTATACTTATTTAATGACGTTTTGTAACTTAGTACTTTCATAGGTTACTATTTTTTTGTATTTTTTTTATTTACATTTATAAATAAGAAAAAAACCAACAATTTATAAATCTTTTTTATAAGCTGTACTTTTTTAATGTGTCATACATTGTATAATTATAAGTATCTATAACTAACTTATCGATATTTTACCACATCCCTAAATGAGTAGCGTTTCGAAACATTACAAAAATAAGTAATTACCAAAATATAGTTTCGACCTTATCTCTATGAGCAGTGGAATGGTTTTAGGTTGTACTTTTTAAGGATTGTTAATATACGCAAAATAATAGGGGTTAAAGTATGAAATTGCCGATTTGTACTGAAAATGAAAATTGTTTATATTTTAATTTTTAATAAATTTATTTAATCAAAATAGTTACCTACCATTATTATCTATACATTGCTGCCATCTAATAGGAAGGTCATTTATGCCTTTGTGATAGAACCCTGAGGATCTAGACTGCACAATCTGTGTGAAAGCATTTTGTACTGCCTCCTGGGAAGAAAACTTCTTGTCACGTAGATAATTGTCCAAATCACGAAAAAAATGGTAGTCCGTTGGAGCAAGGTCTGGCGAATACGTAGGATGTCGAATGGTTTCTAATTGTAGTTCCTGAAGGGTCAAAACGGTTTCTCGTGCTGTATGAGGTCTCGCGTTGTCATGGAGCAATAATGGTGAAGATCGATTCATGAGTCGGGGTTGTTTTACTGCTAGTTTTGCCAACATTGTTCGGAGTTCGGCACAATAGACATCTGCCGTTATTGATTGACCAGATCGGAGAAAACTATAGTGTATAACACCATGCTAAGACCACCCAACAGTTACTATTACCTTTTTTTGGTAAGTTTTGCTTTAGGACACTGTTGTGGCGTTTGACCTGGGGTCAGCCATTTTTCTTTTACGGTTATCATAAAGAATCCACTTTTCATCACATGTCACAATTCGATTTAATATTCCTTCATTTCTGTACCGATTCAACAAGGCAACACAAGTTTCAACACGCGTTTCTTTCTGCACATCAGTCAAATCATGAGGCACCCATTTTTCGTATTTTTTTATTTTATTGATTGACGCAAATGAGTCAATATTGTGGGTAAGGTTACGTTAAACCATGCCGCTAATTCCTACGTATACGTTCTAGCAACTGTCATCGTCTGAAGCGCGTAAAAGGGGGCGGAAACGTGATATGCGCCATGCGTAGCCGATGTGTGACACGCGGGGCCCGCCTACTTACTACTTCTATCGTTTTTTTTATGTTCTGTGGCCATACCACACAAACTTTGTTTAGCAGTCGACTAATGTAGACTGATTATGATAATTATAATTTTTGGATGTTAGAAATCCAAGTACGCATACTGTTATTCTATCTATTTCTATTTCTATGTATTTCACGATAGACTGTTATGAAATATCAATATTCAATAACCGAAATAAAATTAGGCAGGAAGGTAGTGTTAGTTGGTAAACGTCCGCTCTTTTGCGACAGGACCGGCTCTAATCCAGATCAAGGACTTTAGCAAGTTTTTAAAATAAAATAAAAATTTGTTCTACAAACTACAAATTAGTTAACGTTTGCTAATAACTGACTTTATGACAGATTCGAATCAAAGAGGGTCTAAGAACTCGCACAAATTTAGAGTTTATGAGTAGAACACATTAGTTTAGAATTAATTTTGTAATAATGTCTCTCATTAGTTTATAAAGACAGCTATTGCGAAAATTTTAAATATCTCTAAGGAGCGAGATATAACTGGGAATGCAATATAGAACATTGTATAACCGATATGACAGCTTACCGCGAAGTAACTAAATATTATTAAAAAAAGTAAATAAACGCCCGTCAAAAAATACTTACTTGAAGCAAAAAGTTTGGTGGATTCGAAGGCAGTACCGGCAACGTCAACAGATTTCTGTAGTACTGCAAACTGCTTGCATGTTTGTAGAACGAACTCAACTTTTTGAACTGCTGTCGGAACCTTGAAAGTATTTTGTTCTATTAATTAGGAAACTGTCACTATAAAAGTATTCCCTACTGATTACAATGGAATGGATGTGAGAACCAGATTCAATTCTCTCAATTCTTTATTTTGTATTTATTTCACTCCTTGATAGTAGAGTAGTGAGATTCAAAATTGCTGACATTGATTATTCTGTAATGTAGGTTGACACGTTCTATGATAATAGTAAATATTAAAGTAGGATCAATACTTATTCTTTTCCTCAGTGTGAATAGTCACACTACGTTACTGCGTTACTTTGCAGAAACCCATAACTAAATATGAAGAAATAGAAAAAAGATTAACAAGCGGAAATTACTATTACTTTTTTTTAAATATTCAAGATTGTCAAGTTATGACAGTCTGACAGATTGTCGGTTTAATGCATAGACATAGAATAATTAAGTCTATGGTTTAATGTACCTCTCTCGATGTCCAGAAAGTGTGTCGGCCGGCAACGCCGCGTGGAGACGGAACAGTAGCCGCACGTTGCAGTCGTATATCTGAGATGAATCCTGGGCGCACGGTATCAGGGCCGCTAGCCGGCACTGCCCGCTCGCTGTCATGGAGTTCGCCCGCGCGTTGCCCAGGCTGTCAAATACTGTCAAACATACATAATATTATAGCCTTGTCCTGACTTATACAAGGTGAAATTTTAACCACTTTCCAAAATTTTTATGTGCGTTTGGTATTGTATTTAGAGCCCATTTATGAAGTAAAAAATGTAAATCAAGCTTTTACCCGAAAATATTTTTCGCAATATAGTTTTCAATTTTTACGGTCCTAGGCCTGATAAGGTATAAAGGGAAATTCAAAAACGTATGAATAGTATCGTAATGAATGAATGAGAAGTGAATCGCGTAAAAAAAGTGTTGCTAGGCGGCCGTATCAAAAATTTTAGATTTTTTGCTGACATTTTCTACGTGCTTTATCTTGACATTTTTGTACTGGGCTATACCAAAAGAAAAAATACGTCATTTTTGCCTCGTAGATTGATATATTAAAATTTGGAAGGTGGTTAAAATTTCATCCTGTATACAGGGTGTTAGGTAAAGGATATAACAAGGCAAAACTAGCCTATGTTAACATATGCATATAAATACGAGGGCGGGTCAATAAATCCGTGAATTTTTGAATTTCTGACCTCTTTACCGAAAAAGCAACACTACTCCTGGCAACAGGTATCTGTCAGTTGACTCCTACCAAAATTTGAACTTGCTGCGTCAGTTAGTTTGTGTTTGACAGCTATTTTTATCAGACTACCCAGTAATTTGAGGAAAAAATGGAAAAAGGTGAATTTCGTGTGCTTATTAAGCATTATTTTTTGCGAAAAAAAACCATTACCGAGACCAAGGCTAAGCTTGATAAATACTATGGGGACTCTGCACCATCGATTTCAATGGTAAAAAAGTGGTTTACTGAATTTCGTTGTGGCCGTAAAAGCACTGAAGATGCCGAACGTCCTGGACGCCCAGTTGAGGTCTCTACACCCGAAACAATCGAAAAAATTCACGATATGGTGTTGGCCGACCGAAGATTGAAAGTGCAAGAGATTGTGGAAGCCGTAGGGATCTCGCATGGCTCAGTGGTTTCAATTTTAAAAGATCAATTGGGCATGAGAAAGCTTTCCGCAAGATGGGTGCCGCGTTTGCTCACAGTCGACCACAAACGCAATCGTGTAACAACTTCACAGGAAGGTTTGGCGTTGTTTAATCGCAATATGGAGGAGTTTTTGCGCCGTTTTGTAACCGTGGACGAAACATGGATCCATCACAACACACCAGAGACCAAACAACAGTCAAAACAGTGGGTTTCTAAGGGTGAATCGGCGCCAAAGAAGGCCAAGGTGGGTTTGTCAGCCAATAAAGTTATGGCGACTGTTTTTTGGGATGCACGTGGGATAATCCACATTGACTACCTTCAAAAGGGAAGAACAATCAATGGGGAATATTATGCCAACTTATTGGACCGCTTCAATGACGATTTGAAAAAAAACCGACCTCATTTGGCCAAGAAAAAAGTTCTTTTCCACCAAGACAATGCAAGGGTGCACACATGTGTAGTTGCCATGGCAAAAATCCATGAATTGGGCTATGAATTGCTCCCTCATCCACCCTATTCTCCAGATTTGGCTCCGAGTGACTACTTTTTGTTCCCAAACCTGAAGAAATGGCTTGGTGGAAAAGGATTTGACTCCAATGATGAAGTCATCTCGCAAACAAAGGCCTATTTTGAGGACCTCGACAAATCATATTTTTTGAAAGGGATAAAAAAATTGGAGAAGCGTTGGACAAAGTGTATAGAGCTCAAGGGAGACTACGTTGAAAAATAAAATGATTTGTTTATCAAAAAATCTGTGTTTTATTCATAAAGTCACGGACTTATTGACCCGCCCTCGTAGTATGCCCAGCATAGTTAACATCATCCCGGGGGTTGATATCGTGGATCACTACGTTTATTTGGGCACACTGACTCACGACGATGGCAATTGCGTACTGGAGATAAGGAGGCGTATTGGTATGGTAAAGATGGCTAAAGATGCGATGACTCGCTTGAATAAGAAGAAGAAGAGAGGTGTAACCATCACCACCAAGATCCGGCTAGTGCGCGCTCTAGTATTCCCAATATTCCTGTATGTATGGCATGGAAACATGGACTATACGAGCCCGAGAGCGGCAAAGGAGTGATGCGTTCGAGATGTGGTGCTGGAGGCCTATGTTAAGGATACCCTGGACCGCCATGCGCACCAATGCATCAACCCTTACACAGCTTCGTGTCCGAACCCGCCTATCCACAGTTTGTCAACAGCGCATCCTATCCTATTTCGGCCACATAATGAGGAGGGGGGATGAGAGCCTTGAAAAGCTGATCATAGTTGGAAACACGGACGGTCTCCAGCTAGATGGAGCGATCAAGTGAAAGGCTCATCCTCAACCAAGTTCTCCTCAATAGTCGAAGATGCGACGGACAGGCGCCGGTGGAGGCAGATAGTGCAAACTAGATGTAGAACATCCAAATCCATCGATGACCACGATACTCAGTCATGAGGGAGCGACCACAGAGAGATAAATAGTATAGTGAAGTCAGAAATTTGATTTCATCATTTTTATTTTTTTCATTTTTATACAAATAAAAATTTATAAATTAGGATTTGTATAAAAATGTTTTTTCAAAAATGATTATATCAAATTTCTGACTTCACTATAGTACTTATATGCATATTATTATGTTAACATAGGCTCGTTTCGGCTACTTTATTGTTATACAATTTAACACCCTATATTATAAATTCGAAAGTAATTCTGTTTGTCTACCCGTTACGCTCTCACGTCTAAACCACTGAACTTATTTCGATAAAATTTCTTACTAAGATTAAATTAGTCCTTGAAAAAGGATTTACACTACCTGAGGTGGGACTCGAAACCTTTCACAACACCATAACCTTCCAATTTCCGGGTGACTAATCTAACCATCAAGCCATCAATGTTTTCGATTAGTACCTCGTAATAAATTGCTAATGTAAATTGAAAATACAATTCCTGGAATAGACATTTTGCCACTGCCCGAGGTGGGTAGGACTGGAACGTGCTGGAACTTTGTTAGGTAGAAAATTTATCAGCTTGTAGAACAGTTTCAAAGACATAGGCTATTTCGTATACTAGTGCTGGGCACAGGGCACATAACGTGTAGTTCACGCAGGCGGAGTGGATGTAAAGCTAGTTGACTATAAAGAATTTCAAAAGTGCATTCGAGGAGGTTAGCTTGAGACTTGATGCACTTCTAAGCCACACGCAATAACCAAGTCAGAACAAACAAATATTTTGTTTTTACTTTCAGATATTTACCTGCTGCTTGTAAGGTAAGGATGTCATCCAAGTAATCGAAGAGTTCTACACAAATCTGGAAGCTGCAAAGAAGATATTTTAAAATGTTATTAACGTTGACGATTTTGACGAATGATCGTATTACTGCTGACAGACAAAATATATAAAAAAGAAACATTCATGTGTTATAATATAAGGAACAACGTAATGAGTTCTGCCAAAGGTTCTCCTTGCACCACCCCCAAAGTTGAGATTCTTCAAATCAACCCGATCAGGATGCATTCTGGATATGAATACGACGCTACTACTAATAACAGTTACACAGTATTATTACATTTTACTTTACTATTATATTAACATCCGCAAACACGTCGTGTGACGCCGGCACAGAAAAACTTACAACACTGCTTACTTAACACAGCTTACTGTAGGTGTCTAGACTTAGGCCTACTGTCAAAAGAAGACAGGCAACTTCTTATTGGCCAAACTGCGATTGAAAGCCCCAACGAGCGTGGCGCTTATAGGAAAATCCTCCTTATGGAAAGTACTGTTGAACTGGGATTGACATAGGCTTATAATGATGTTGATGAAATGCGACTTTGCCAGATAATCTTCTAATTACACAATCTTGCAAGGAAGTCGCTGGTATCTAGCATGTCAAGCTACCCTAGACGGTACATTAAATATAATTTCATTTTTGTGATACAAACTATTTAATACGACGACACGACCTGCGTGGCGGAGTGGCGTACGCACCGGTTTTTAAGGTGTCGTCTGCTACAAGGTTCCAGGTTCAATTCCCAGACGGCTCAATGTAAAAAAAAGTGTTTTTCTACACTTTCTCGGTTCTGAGTGCTTGTGGTACCTTCGTTGTTTCTGATTTCCAAAATGCGAGTGCTTTCAATAGTAACTCAAATTGGAATCAAAACAATGTATGTGATGATATCTACATTTTATATTTAAAAAAAAACAGAACAACTCACTAATTGTTGACATCGTTCTCCGCGATGGCGTCGAGCTCATCGGCCGTCAGTTGCAGGTTGCCGGGGAAACGCGGGTTGCGTGCGTGGAACTTCAGCTTACACACGAGAAGGTTGCAGTACAGGTGTACCAGTCGGCCGTAACCTTCACGGAGATGTACCTGAGGATAAATTAAAACTGTTAGGGACTACTGAGATGCCCATGATTCAAGTTTTTGGCAGTCAAACTCTGTGACCACTCCTTTATAGATTTTGGTAAACTTGACTGTTTTTTTTCTAATAGACATCACGCCACGCTACGATTATCACACAGATAAACATCAGACACTCTTTATGACGCCTTATCGGTCTAGTGGTTTAAGTTGCGGGCCAAGATCTCGGGGTCTTGGGTTCGATCTCCGGGTCGGGAAACAAAAGTTTAGAATTTTCGAACATTGCTTTGGTTAGTGATTACCAACCTGCATTTGGCTATGCCTGTACACATAATTCCAGTGGTAACTTGAATTCAATGATAGAGGCCTTTGCCCTACAGTGGTATATACCTACGCCGAACTTTACTCTTTTTATGAATCCGAAGGTTTCGAAAACTCACCCATAGCTTGCCAAGGTTCTCGATCATGGTGATGTGCCGCTGCGAGTCGTCGAGGCAGGCGGGGTGGCCCTCACGCAGTAGTTTGTGCGTCACGTGACAAAACTTCCATGCAACGATGCGGTTGTCCTGAAGCGGCAGACGGACTGCAACCATCTGATAAATAAAAATGCACAAATTGATTTTTTTCCCTGGTTCAAAGAATCTGACCTTCCTGTCTAAGACCAACATATAAATAAGAATAATAATAATCTAGAAAAGTTGCCCATCATCAACGACAGGTTCGATTTTGGCTCTTCTTACGCATACTTACTATCAGCAATTACTTTCGTATAGAAAAAAATTTATATGTGATTGGTAGCATTGAGTTCACGTCGTGTCGCATTGCGATTGGCACGTCAAGTTGTCCCTATTTTAAGCCCCATCAATTTAGAAGAACCGTTTTTAAGCTTATTTACGCTTTAAGAAAATTAGGTAGCTGATTTCCATCAATAGACATCCTTTTAATGATCTCTCAAAACGTAATCTGGCCAACGTATGGACGTAGAAAACTATGACGTCACGGTTACCGTTCTCAAATAACAGTTTATTGAGTTGAAAGCAAAAACTGTTAAAATGAATTTGAAGCTATGGTGTTTTCGAATTATCTGTAAATGATTTCGTATAGGTACCCTAATATACATAATATGGACATTTCATTATGTGTGTGTACCTGAATTTGTTAAGTTCTGACGTAGTTTTCCTACACAGCCGAGTAAGTAGTGTTTATCGTAATTGAATTTTACTGTTAAGTAACCTCTACGATCCGATTATGTGGGTACTGTCATTAACATGTTACCCAACAACCATTGTGGCTTCAGATTTAGGAATGCCATAAAATTGCAGATCTCTTACATGAAAAGCCTTTTGTTTCATTAAAATGAGCAATAGTTGACTTTCCTTATTTTACTCGATTTAGTGGACTGATAAGGCTAAAACAATATCGTCTAAAAGTGGTTCCCAACCGGTGGTTCTCGGACCATCGGTGGACCGCGGGAGTCAAAATTATGGTCTGCGAACAGTTTTAGATCCCGCGGGCGATACAAAAAAAAAGAACTAGTAAATTGTTAGATTCGCTTGCTTATATACTAAATTACCTATGCCGTTATAAGAATTTTGTTATTTATTAAGCTTATATGGCACGGTCCCTGCGAACAACGTAGATGTGAATGTGGTTACTGGTCTAGAAAAGGTTGGGAACCATTGGTCTAAAATGTAATCGACTTGGCACATGGATACCATACCCAGTAAGTGATGGCGCTCTGCTCCTGGTACGTCCCAATGATGGTGCTGCGTACATGTTTCTCTTTCACCGGAGTCTCGATCGAATTGATGGCTTTCTGAATGGCCAATGTCTGTAACAGATACCAAGTGCATTTTATAGAACTGTACTTTTAATGATCCAAAAACTACGTAGAATATACCATTTCTATAGACTGACTAGTACGATTAATAATAAAACAACCAAATTTGAAAGTTTTTAATACGCAAAACCTTTTTTATATGTATGATATTCTATACTAGCTGTTGCCCACGACTTTGTCCGCGTCAATTTCTGTTATTATGAACGCGATTATTTTTGCAACATTTTTCACTGATGCTTCGCTCCTATTGGTCGCAGCGTGACGTTATATAGCCTAAAGCCTTCCTCGATAAATAGACTATCAGACACAAACAGAATTTTTCAAATCGAACCAGTACTTCCGGAGATTAGCGCGTTCAAACAAACAAACAAACTCTTCAGCTTTATAATATTAGTATAGATTTTTGGCTCGGTTTGGAGAAATAATAAATAATTCACAGCTTCGCTTTTGAAATAACCTATATTCAAGAATATTGAATGAAAATCGAGAATATCATCATATATTTCACTAAACCAACAAACAGAATCACTATGACGCTCTAATGACGCAGATTGATGATTCTAGAGAAACGTACGTTACAAGGGATATTATACATGTAGATAATTCGGTAACCTATGGTATGAAAGAATTGTAAGACGTTAGAGGCTTCTTCAAGGTTTGGCGGTCAGTAACCACCACTTCTGGGTGTAGCATTTTCTGTATTATTAGATAAAGCTAAAAGTCAAGTTCTGATTATGTAAGCCATTGTGCTATTTAATGTAATGTATTAAATGTATACACAACTGTACTGCTAGAAATACAGCTAGCAGTACAGTTGTACAAATAAATACACCTCTACTGATTGGTGTGACTTGCTTCTATTTTCCAGTCAGATAACTGTAACAATATTATTTATATTCGGAAAATATATTATCAGAAATCACGAAAACGATTTTTAGAAATTTGAATAAATTAAATTAATCTCCAGTGAGTTGGAAAATAGCATCTGTTAGACCACCACCGCAGGGAACGATATAAATAGATATACTTGGCTGGACTGTTATTAACAACACAAATGTACAAAGTTAACCTTTACTTGAATTTATGAAGAGACTGATATAACAACATATAGACAAAACATAATCACACCCAAATGTAATTAAAACAAAGTCATATTTTAATTAAATAAATCACAAAATTGATCTACGAATTTAGTCTAATCTCCATTTATTGAATGTTTAGGTATTGTATAGAATGATAAAATGGTTAAGTGATTAGTCATGTTAATATGACAAACAATAGGAACACATAATTATGTATAATTATTATATTCTACATAAATAGAAATTAGTCATTACTGATACATTACAGTCATGGTCACTTTAGTTAATCTTCAATAAAGTCCCATTAAGAAAAAAGACAGTAAAAAACAAGTAAGACGGTATTGGTTTTCGGGGATTGTCGATATTGATATACGTGGGACCAAAATATTAGATGCGGCAAGTCTAATTCCCACATTTTGGAGCAATGGCCATCAGAAGGACTGTGCCGAACTTGATGTCCTCCGCAATTCAGTCATATAGGGAACCTCCCCACTCAACTTAATCCAAATTAAACCAGCATAGGCACACTTTTTAGTAACATAAGTATGGGGTTTATCAAAAATATATGAAATTAAAGGTACCTAGACCTACTGTTCACAATAAATTTCCTATACATATATAAATAAGTGTGTAGGCGGCATTCTTTGTGGAATTTGACTCGACTTACACAGCACACATGTTTAAGCTCCCTCCTCCCCAATATGTAATGACTTTAGCAGTTGCTTATTTGATTATGGGTTAATCCGGGAAATACGGTACACGATTCCTGTTTTCCGCAATAAAACGTGTTTAGATCAACTGGCTTGTGTTTATTAGAAGTTTCATTATAGCAATGAATAATGATAGATATTGTCCTTGATAACAATTTTTCCATTGTCCTAGGAACATTTTGCTTTCCCAGATTAATCTTCCAAAAACATTGTCGGAACTACGCTTTTCCACAATCAGCTTAGGGCAAACCATTTGAATAAATATGATGATTACAAGTATGTCGCTATCTCTGCCTGGCACAGTTGGGAGATCAGTTGGTTGAAGAGCAAGAGGTCATGATATGTTTCAAATATCACCTTCATCATCATCATCAACAGCCTACATTAGTCTACTGTCGGACGCAAGCCTCTCAACAATACCTTAGACAGTACAAGGAACAAAAGGAGGATATTGCCATAATCGCCACGCTTGGCAGGCGGGATGGCGATAGCAGTTTGGTCAGTGGTAGAAAGAAGACGCTGCTGCCTGTTTTATCCTCGCAGTACACTCAGCCGCCTCATAAGAGACCCGTAGGAAAGGAGAGTGGCGCTATTATTTTAATTTGCTAGCACCACACGAAACCTTAGACAGTACAAGTAATTGTTTTCACAGATATATTTTTTTAATAAGAATAATCTTTCATTCCTTTGTACATCGTTGAAAAGTTTAATCATACATTGTACCTACATAAAATATACCCATACAACCGTAATTATAATTTAAAATGAATTCTGCATTACTGAATAAGATTAGCATATAAAACGTTAGCAAGGCCACTTGGTTGCAAGTTGAAAAAATATTGAGAGCAAAAACTGTTATGTTCCACAACACGCAAAGACGTAATGCACCGGTTTCTTGCTGAATATTTTTCAGTCTTGTTGCATGACCTTATTATTTAAACTCTAGACGCTTGCAAAAAGCAATTACTTACTACCACTACTCATTCCTTTTATTCTTTTTGGATAAGGTTACAAATTAATCTTTCATGCAAATGTTCACATAATAATATTATGTACATATTATGTTACATTTACATGAAAGATATATGTAAGTACGTACTTATATATTATATTATTATTACATAACATATTATGTACTTATTATTTGTACACATATTGTGTGTTAACCACAAGCAAGAACAATGTTTTATTTTAAAACCTATTTACGTACTTACAATATTATTTTAACTACTAACAACTAAACAGATCGAAGTCGTTGCCGAGCCAGATAGAATAGGAGTATGATCACTACTGTATTGATAGCCGCTCGCCTTCATATCAATTTTTGTTTAAATTTCAAATTTGATTTGTTTCGTTTGCAGTATTATTTTTGTGTTGTTTGGGCTCGGCACCGACTTCAATCTGTTTAGTTGTTAGTAGTTAAAATAATATTGTAAGTACGTAAATAGGTTTTAAAATGAATTATTGTTCTTGTGGTTATTTTGTACTTTTTAGTGAGTTTTTTTTTAGTCGGTTCAATTTTTATTTAAAAATAATTTATTTTTCACTTTTTACTGTTAAATAAATTACACAATTATTAATCCTCTGTTCGCCGGTAACATTAACCTACATAAATAAATAGTGATGACGACTTCTAAATGAAAATGTATGAATTGTTTGAGAAACTCCCTCCCTCATCGCTATAGAATCTTAAGAATCATCATCCAACTCCTAACTGCTTAGGAGTTTGACCTTCCATCATCAGCTTACGTGAATAACCTGAAGGAAGGCAACTATCTGACTATACGCGCCTACGATATTTAAAGAATAATCCTCCTACTCCTAACCGTTAAGGAGTTGTACCTACCTTCCATCATCAGCTCATCAACATAAAATGATGAGTACCAGACGCAAATACTGAAAAACCTTAAGAAAGATATGCAAAAACGTAATACGTGCTTATAAAATTTGAGGGTTTCCCTCGATTTCCCCAGATTTCACCATCAGATCATGACTTCGGTAAAATGGGACCACACGGGAAGCACCAGGTTTCAAACAAAAAAGTCTTGAAAAGTTTTGGAAGTCGGTTAAAAAGGAAGTAAAATACTGTACTTATTTAACAACCAAATCTTCTTTTTAATCTCTATGTTCAGACTCTCCACATACTTGGATGTTTAACTTTTGAAGTTCGCCTGAACTAAATATTTTATGCCCGACCATGAAACCACTTTTAACTAGCAGTTTGATATAACCACTACAAAATAAAAAAGTTTAAAGCTAAATGCCAAACTAACGATTAACTATGATTTTCATAAAATGTGCTTCCGTAAAAATAGCAGGTTCATTTCTATAAATTAATAAACTATAAAAATTTGAATGTTTTCGAAACATCATTGATTTCTATTGTTTCTGGAGTTATAAAAGAAACTTCATAAAAAGGAAAACGAAGGAACACAGCTTGCACAGCTCATTATTTTATTTTCAGTAAAAAAAAAAACCTTAAATGATACTTAACTTTAAAAACTTTAAATGATACTCGTATATCAGGAGACTACCAAGTGTTATTTTCATATATCTATAGCAGGGATGTTGCGGATGCTGATTTTTTCACATCCGCGGATGCGAATGCAGATGCGGAGTTTAGAAGGCTCACATCCGCGGATGCGGATGCGGATGCGGATGTTTAAGATTTTTATTATGTAAATAAAGTCTATTAATGAAGAATTAAAACAATGATTATAATTATAACACTTTTATTGTAATCAAATCAAACCTAAATACTTATTATTATATTACTACACCTACTTGTTTTTATATTAGTAAGTGAAATTAAAAATAGGAGCATTATACTTAGTGACCAGTAGTATTGCCGCCTTTTCTGATTCAAGGCGATTACGCAAAGGTTCGTAAATTATACCAGCGCTACTATATAATTGTTCTCTAGGAACACTGCCCCGTGGAGGGGATAAAAATCTTCGTACTATTGGCGATAATACTTTAAATTGCTCTCGAGGTCCTCTTTATTTGGTTCAAAATAATTCCATATATTACTTTGGGTCGGTGGTGACATTGTTAAGAAACTAGTTTGATAATATATCAATAACAGGAACCACACTAGAAAAATAAAGAAATTTGGCCATAAAACGATATTTTTTACCTACAATAAAACGTATTACCGGTGTAACATAATAGAATTTACCTTGCGATCTTTTATTAGTCTAACTAATTTAAAGTTCACCCATAAACACTTATTAACTCTTTATTTATGTACACAATGATCACTGTATCACAACAACATTTAAAATATCTATCTATCTATTTAAGTATACGATAAGTAGTCCACAGCGCAAACAAACACGTAATGATTTATTTACAAGAAACAAATGATGCACCACAACAAACGTGTCGAATCTTGTCACCAATTTCTTTGCTCCCATTGGTCATTGACACGTGCGACCGGCATGCGGCAATCGCCGGGCCCCGCCCAATTCTTTCTTGTCGCTACTTGCATAACATTCGGATCCGCATGAATATCCGCATTGATTCATGCGGATGCGGCTGCAGATGCAGATGTCCAAATCTATGCGGAGGTTCCGCATTAGCGGATGCGGATGCGAATGTTCGCAACATCCCTGATCTATAGGTCCCAGCTGCAGGTTTCTGTATCGTCTATATAGGGGGAGGTTCGGGTACAGCGATATATCACCATATTCAACAAATACCGATTTTCTGGCTTTAGTATTTCTTCGCTTTATAAGCATTTCAATGTTTTTTAAGACAAATTTCGGGAACTTGTTAACATGAGATTGTACTCACCAGTTGATAGAAGCGTTTGTCGTTGTTGTTGGTGGTGGTCGCCATAGCAACGTGTTAGTGCTCTGCTCAGTCAGCGGCATGCATTAGTTAAGTGCGGTCGTGTGGCGCTGAAAGAGATGAAGGCGCCACACTTGTTTAGTAATGTTAGTGTTGAAAGAAACATGCATGTAAATGAGAAATAGATTTATTATTATCACACACCTAAAGCAAAACAAATATAACTTAAAAATATGTCATTATGTTCATGTTAAGCAATATTTCAACGTAAAAAGAAAAAATAAATTGGTTTTATTTTATAGTCAGTATTTTCTTACGTTTTTTCTAAATTAAATTAAGATTAAGTAGTTTTAGTTCAGTTCAGTTATATGCATAGATTTAATAGTTGTATGCATCAATATGTTATAATGAGTAAATTACAACATAACCGAATGTAGATTGGTTAGTAGATTACCACAAACAGATTGCTGTTTGTCATAATCATAAAACTTTTTTTTAAGCAATTTAATTATACTTATTGTAAATAAAAATGCGATTCCTCTAATAAAAAATAATGCGTTTGTGCATGCATGACAAATAAAATACTAAATAAACTCCAATAATACTAGGTAACCGTAACACAGGGAAATATTCCATGCTTTATTTGATATTTTAGCAACTTAATTGCACTTATAATATCAGTATATAAACTTGAAAAATTTTGTCTCAGGCGGGACTCGAACCCGCATCTCCTCGCATGCCGGGCGGGCGCCATACCATTAGGCCACCGAGACACTGCGACACGGCGCGAAAAAAAAATTTTTCAAGTTTATATACTGAAATATTCCATGCTTTAATAGATAAAAAAGCAGACACAAAAGACATTTAAATAATACAATTTTAACAGCACCAGTGAATAAATAGTCGCAATGTCATCTAGATAGCAGTGTTAGAGTTCCGCAAGTATTGTGTTACAGTGAATTGTACCTGTTTCTTTTTGCAAGCAAAACCTTCATGCAAGGGCTAGATTAAATGCAAAAGGAAGTGTTCCGTGAATGTGCAAATAGAGGTTACCTGAAACAAAAAAGCGTAGGTCATTAGTGACACGGTATCCACACTAACATTATAAGGAGGGAAGTCTTCATTTTTGTACGTCTTTTCGGGTGTGAAAAGTGGAAAGTTTATATGGAGAATCAGTAATTTTTTATCGATTTCGATGTCGGTAGGCTTGGAGAAATTTTGAGACCCTAAAAATTACATGGTCGTTTTTGCCATTGAAATTACTTTTTATTTTAGTATGCAGGCAATTGCAAAAATTGGATGCACACATGTTGGATCAGTGGTAGTAAACTCTGATTCTGGGCCATGGGTCGCGGGTTCGATCCCCGTACAGTACAAATATTTGTGTGCATGAACATGTCTGTTTGTACTGGTCGGGGTGTTTTTCTATGTTTAATAAGTTTATATTTATAAAATAAAGTAGTTTAGTAACTTAAGGACCAGTAATACGTGATTTTTGGCCTGACTGACGAACCGCCGCACTCACGTATTTTGTAGTTATTTAGACATAGTAATTAAGTGGGTCTACATTTTATCGCAGAATGTTTAATGTCATAATATTATTATGCATATCAGCAGAAGGCTTCATCTTCATTACGCAGAAACTCATTTGGCATTCACTCATTAATCAAACACTCCCAACGCATAATTTTATAAGCTAGAATCATCTTTAGGCATACATTTGATATCCACAATAATTAAAAAGCAGAACCATCATATCGCAGAAAGTTCACAGTCAGAATCGCCTTTTGGCATAAATTTCATAACTATAGTCATTAAAAGGCAGAATTATCATATCTCAGGAAGTTTACATTCAGAAACATCTTTTGGCATACTTTTCATAGTTGATTGTGAACATATTATGGTTTTTATTTCCCTGTTTATCCCAAGCAATGCTATGTAAGTAAAACTAGCAGCATACACCATGCATGCAGCATGCAAGCAATCATGCATGTATGCAACAAGCAAGCAAGCATGCAGCATGCAAGCAAGCATGCAAGCAAGCATGCAGCATGCATGGTTTCTGTCACGGTTCCGGCGCTGCGAAGCTCCGGCGGTCCCACGCGAGCTTATCGTTGCAGATGGTTTTAGCTCACCACCGCAGCTTCGGCTCGCGGGCCGCCTCGCCCATCCGCGCCTACGCGGGTTTAAATTACACTCTAGGGGTAGGGCAGACAAGACTGCGTGGAGTCGGTTTTGCAACGATTCGTTTCTGTCACAGACTTTTGTAGCACAACATGTTGACTTTTTCATACAATTTAGGGTTAAAATACTTTTTTATAGAAATAGCAATGCCTAGTGAAATTATTCCAAATGAAAATTTGGAATAATTTCATTAGGCATTGCTAATTTCTGCCATACAGTGCCATATGCATAGTATGCCAAGTAAAACTGTGCCAAGTAATCGTCGCACTAAATAAACGTATTGCTTAACGAAATTATGCATAATGAAATTTTGCCAAAGGTTATAATGCCTAATAAAATTCTGCCATCTTAAGAGTATACCATTGTAAATTCGGCCATATAAACATTCTGCCAAACAATAATTATGTTCAGAAAAAAATTATGCTTTGTAAATATTTGATGAAAGATTATGTCAAGTGTGTTATGCCAAATGAGTTTCGGAGCAACAAGATTCTGCCAAATAAAGAGAACCCTAATTAAGTATAATATCATCATTTTAATTCACAAGCTCGACGCGTATGGGGTTAGAGGCAATGTTCAGAATTTGATTCAGTCCTATTTAAATGAACGTCGTCAAAAAACGGAAATATGTAGACTTAATTTTAGTACAAAATCTGAGGAAATAAGCTCATCGACAGAGCGTTCTATCAAATATGGAGTCCCGCAAGGCAGTGTATTGGGTCCTTTGTTGTTTATAGTATACATAAATGATCTGCCAAAAGCCACTTAATATCCTATGACTCTATTTGCTGACGACAGTACCCTAACTAAACTGTAATGATATTAGTTCTTACAACAATGAAATTAATGAAACGTTAAAATCTGTTATCGCTTGGTTAAATAATAATAACTTAAAAATTAATCTCAACAAAACACACATTATGCACTTCAGCCAAAGAGCCAGTACCCCATCTAATATTTTAATTAACTATAATGATACCGTCATTGATCAATTGGATGTTACCAGATTTCTTGGACTGCAAATTGACAAAAAAACTAAATTGAAAAAATCATATACATGAACTAAGCAAAAAAACAAGCAGCTTAGCATTTGCTCTGTTTAAACTTTCCACTATTGTAAGTAATGATGCATTATTAGCTGCCTATTACGGGTTAGTCGAGTATGTCCTGAGATACGGAATAATTTTCTGGGTAACTCAACAGACAAGGAAGTTGCGTTTAAATGTCAAAAAAGATGTATTCGGGCCATGTTTTGCCTACATTCAACTGACAGCTGTATGCCATATTTCATTAAGCACAAGATTCTGACACTTCCGTCTTTATACATAATGGAGATTGCACTCTTTGTAAGAACTAACCCTCATCTATTTCCACGCTTATCTGATAAAGTGGCCCGTAACCGTCGTGATGAGAGCAAACTGTGCTCGCAACCGGCAAAGACGGCTTTATTAAGTAAAAGTTTATTATGCATGGCTCCACGAATATATAATAAAATTCCTCTATCTATTAAAATACTAAATAACAATATTTTTAAAACTAAATTTAAGAAATTATTAATGGACAAAATAATGCTATTATAATATAAATGACTTTTTGAATGATAAATTTTGATATTGTATAATTTTATTCGGTGTAATCGCTTTATAAGTTTGTGTTTTTTTAATAAAATATAATTAACAGTTAACATATTACACGCTGAATATCAGTAAGACACGTTGTTACTTACTAATAATATGGACACCAAGAATATGTTTCTACAATGAAATTTATCTCAGACATGTTTATGTAAATAAATTTATCTTTATCTTTATCTTTATCATTTAATGAATTCAAACTCAGCCAATATGTCTATAAACATTTAGTAACTTTAAACTAGTACAAAAAATATATTTAAAATGTCCGTAGTTTAGACGTCAAATTGAAAAAACATTTCAAAAAGATGTAGGTTTGTAATTTTTTTCTATCGAGCCAAGTTAATCAAATCGTGTAACCGGTAGCGACTGTGATTAGACTAGATTCTTAAATAATACATATTTTTTTTCAGACTTTAAAATGCTGTTTTCTAGTTCTCAGATGGGTTTTAAAAACTCAAAAACGCTGCCTCTCGGAACTACACCGCCTTAACGGTTATGTAGTACCCCATAACCCTAGCTATTTAATAGCTTATAATATCAGTATATAAACTTGAAAAATTTTGTCTCAGGCGGGACTCGAACCCGCATCTCCTCGCATGCCGGGCGGGCGCCATACCATTAGGCCACCGAAACACTGCGACACGGCGCGTATTTTTCAAGCATATTCTTACGCTGTAAGCCACAGCGTACAGCTTAATTTGGAACTAGATGGCTCTGTGTAACAAAGTGTGGCATGTCATATGCGATATAACCGTGAAGGAGTCGCAGGATGAGCGCTTATAATCAATTTTAAGAGAACAGAGGCGTCCAAACATTTTATAATAATCAAAATAGCATCCAGTTTATTGTCAAATTTATGAAAATTGTCCTATTTCCTATCAAATATGTCAATTTAACGGAAGTTTATTTATATCATTTATATTATATTAATATATAAATGATATAAATATATTATTATATAAATATATTATTTATATCATTATAGCTTACAATGATGCCTAGAATTGTATGCACGGGTCAGTGAACTAGACGCATTCATTCAATGCCATGTTATCTAACTGT
The DNA here is from genome assembly GCA_949315895.1 of Anania crocealis. Classification (NCBI taxonomy): domain Eukaryota; kingdom Metazoa; phylum Arthropoda; class Insecta; order Lepidoptera; family Crambidae; genus Anania; species Anania crocealis. Next base: position 16,940,933 of record OX438859.1, on the reverse strand, counting down.
TATTATTTGGATTTTAGACTTAACATTTTTTTTATGTAATGTTTAAGAGTTAGGAGTAGTTTATAAAGCTGGCTGATGCTTTACAAAACTTAGAAAAAAACATAGCTGGCTGGCTGCTGATCCATAGCCATCCTATTAAGATTTGATAGTAATTATCTATTTTGACAACCGATAAATCACATGACATTGTAATTTAAGTGTTCGTGTAATCAAAGACTGCGAGTGCGCTAAGTAAGCGAGTAAGACTCTATTCATTAACGAAAAAGGAGGATTCATAATCGTCGTTTCTAGGGTTCCGTACCCAAAGGGTAAAAACGGAACCCTATTACTAAGACTTCGCTGTCCGTCCGTCTGTTCGTCTATACGTCTGTCCGTCTGTCCGTTTATCTGTCCCTCTTAGTTAAAATTTTCACAAATTATGTATTTATGTTGCCGCAATAGCAACAAATACTAAAAACAAAATAAAATACATATTCAAGGAGGGCTACCATACAAAAAACGCCAATTTTGGCCTTTTTTTGCTCGATATCAATAAATGGTAAATGGTGAGGCCCATCTGTTAACTCTACATAAACTAAACTTACCTATGTACCTACTGTTTCCCTTGTCAACCCTTCGGAACGCAACCCTTCGTGCGCGAGTCCGACTCGCAATTGGCCGGTTTTTATCTGACCTCGTTTAACTTATAGGTAATTGGTCGTATTTTAATTTGAAACGAAAATTCCATAACCAAGAATAGAAGTTGACTAGCCCTAAAAGAATATTAAAAAATACCTATGAACTTGTTTTTCAAAAAAGATTAAAAAACACCAATAGTGGCTTAACGACGGTAAAATTTCGATAAGTCTTCAATGATAAAATAAAAATAAATCTTCGCGTAGAATAGAACAATATCATTTTGAAACGCTTGTCTTTTTACTGACACAAAATTCCAAAAGATTACTTAATGAACATAATAACAAAGCTATTACTTGGCACACTCAAGGGCAAAAACTCGGAAGACACTAATCGATGTTTATGTCACATCTAATAGAAACAATCGACACTGCATGTACGGCTTCTGGTTATTTTAGCTGCTCTGTACTAGTACCACCTAGGTATGTTGGATTAACTATTTCGGTCGGCCCGACCGCAGATAGAGGTCAAATAGGCAGGACGGTCGAATTCATTATTGCCATAAAATTCGACTACATTTTGCACAGAGTACTAATATTTTTGTACTTTGTAAAGCGCACCAGTTAATAGTTCATGGGTTTGCTTGTACCATGTTCCTTGTTATTTCAAGAAAGAACATTTCGTATGTGATTATACTCATCATGACATGAGGCTTGCAAAAGTGACGAAATATCAGAAACTTTCAAAAAAACAAGTTAAATGATGGAAATTTAGAAAGAACTAACTCTTAAGATAGTGACCACGACAGGTGAAACAGTAAGTAGGTAGGTACTTAAATATTACAATATATTAGAATTGCCGCGAATAGTTGTTATAGCGAATAGTCGAATACCGATTAATCGCCATTCACTTTTGCGAATAGTCGAATAAGTCGACATTACTATTCGACATAAATAAGGCACATTAAAAATATTTCTAATTTCTTCTAAGGTTGTGGGAAAAGAAAACAATAAAGTTAAAGAAACTGTTTAATTTTATACATACAGTTTTATTGCACAATAATCTGCCTCTGTTGGATTTTAAATATTAATTAAAAAGCCTAACTAATTTAATTTCATGAATATGATAGGCACAGGCACATATTAATAATTGGTATTGTTTTATTAAGGAAAATAATAAAAATTGATTATTTTTATAACATTAATATTTTTTTGTTCCTTAAAAGTTTATTTTAGAAGACTATTCGCTAAATGCCTAATAATACTAGCTATTATTCGGTATTCGACGAATATAAAAAAAATGTCGAGTAATGCCGAATACCGAATAATAGCGAGTATTCGCGGCAACTCCAATATATTTATTCAATTGCTCTTTGTCTTATTAACAATCTGGTAGAGTCCCCAAAAGTAATAGTAAGAAAGAATGATACGTTACATACAAATGGTTGCCAACTACATTAAAACAACAAAGTGAAATGATAAAATTAAAAAAATCTGACTAACAAACAACCTCCTTTTTTGAAGTCGGTTAAAGATGCTATACGTAATCAATGTCATAATTAAATATTTATTTTTGTACAACTATCATGACAACTTATCAGTACCTATTGCATTTAGGATATGGAAACAGCATGATTCAATGTTAGTAGAAGGATTAAAATTTACCTAAGTAGGTTAGATTACTAACATCAAACATGGTAGGTACCAAAAAATATGATAACAAAATGACGTTGATTAGTTTTTATTACATACAAACTGCACTCCCCTAACAGGAACTTAGCGCCGGAATAATCAGTCATCTGTCCATACTACAAGATAATATTGTGTCTGTTTGAAATTTTAAATTACAGCTTTTCACTAAATGCACATTAAAGTACATAGGTAATTACGGTCCATACGTAGATCATAAAATTGTTTGTTTTGGGTAATCTCTGACAAACATTTAGACTGATTTGACGGGACTTTCTTCTTCTTCGGTTATAAGACTTAATAAGGGTGAGCCAAGCATCATGTTGTCCAAACGCAGTCGAGGGCACAGCTAGTTCCCAATAAAACAATGTAAACAAACCACACCTGGCAGCCCTGGCCGCCCGAGTCTCCCACGCGGCACGCGGGCCGTGGCTAAATCAGGATACTGCACTTTACGAGATTGTCTACAACTCCCGAGTTCGCCGAGGTTCAAAATAAACACCCGACGCTAACGGAAGCGCGTTAGACGGCTTTTATTACAAACCAATCTGTCGTTTGGTTGGACTGACTGAGCTAGTTAATACAAGATTCATTATGATGGCTGATCTATCTCAAATGATGTGTGATAAAACAACCAATCATCCAAAAAATAATAGAATAGACGACGCCCCGAGCTGCTTAGATAAATAAGTTTGATTATGAATGATCTACCTACCAAAGCAATAGTATAATAACGAGATATTCATTTTCAAGTTTTTTTTCTGAAAACGCGTCATTTAAATCTAAGTAACGAATTTGGTAAATGCCTAATGTATGATCCAATAACTTTGGTAGGTACGATGTAGTGTTAGCAGGATTACTCATCGTTAGAACATTCTGGTGAGTTGTTTGGGTCACTGGGTGCGATTTCGAAGTCAGTTAGTTTGCCACTACTTAAAGATTCTAGATTGCTACAATCTAGAATTCACACTATGTCATGATACTGCAACGCAACTGCAAAGTCAAGCAAAGAACTTTCACAGTAATATCGAGTAAATAATCAGTAATTACAGACAGAAAGTAAAGGAAATCTACGCAAATTATGCATTTCTAATAGATTAGGAATCAGTCAGCGGCTTGGCCCACGAGAATTTTAATAAGTTAGATGCAGAAAATTTACCTCCTGAATCTCTGGATACCTATAGGTAGGTATGCAGTTCTGAAAAGGACTTGTGTATTTTTTTGTGTAGGTAAGCACTGTAGAGATAAAATCTAAAACTTTCTTTTGTTTCATCGTTCGTAAATAGGTATTTTTTCATTCCAGGCAGAGAAAAAGCCAATGCATTGTATTTATCTCGCTTTTATAAATATTTTATGTTATATTTTAAATGTATTGTGTGCGTGAATTCAAGAAACCAAAGTGTCAATACATGCACGATATTGTTCATTTTAAGATTACTTTCCACTTTTAAAACACAAATCTTATAATAAGATTTGAAGAGTTCTTGATTGGATTTCACCCACGCTTCCCAGCCAGCTAGGTGGAGTAGTAGCTACCCACGGCCGAGGCACAGACAGGCAAGCACAATGGTGACCATTTCGCAATTTTCGACTATTGTGTTGTGAGGAAGGAACAGCTGGCTTACTAGCTGCGTCGTTGGTAAATTACAGCATGTTCCTTGAAGTGTTTTGCCATGAAGTCTTTTTGATTACTATATTAATGTAATGCCTAATAAATAAAATAATAGCTACAGATATCATATTTGCTAAATATAACATTTTAGCATCCAAGTTAACTTTCCAGAAACATTTAAATTTAAACAGGACGCCGTATCGATTGCTTGATAAAGCAGGGATCGTGGATAATGTTTGAGGAGGAAAGATTTTTAAACAGACCTGGCATTGACCTTTAAATAAAACCGTACCAAATATACATACCTACATATAGCCTTGTAAGAAGGTTGTACAAAGGTTGTAAACATTGAATGTCTTGGAAGTAAAGAGTAAGGTACGAGTAATTAGGAGCTGCAGCATGCTGTTTAAAACTTTAAAAACTTATTTTCGTCCAGTTTTCCTGATATCAGGTAAACATTTTTTTAATTCTATTACGTAAGGGCCAGCTAACATCGATATCTACCAGTGTAACATTTACCGTTGGGAGAACATTCACTTAGCAAATCGCCTTAGTAAAATGCTGTTTTCTAGTTCTCAGATGGGTTTTAAAAACTCAAAAACGCTGCCTCTCGGAACTACACCGCCTTAACGGTTATGTAGTACCCCATAACCCTAGCTATTTAATAGCTTATAATATCAGTATATAAACTTGAAAAATTTTGTCTCAGGCGGGACTCGAACCCGCATCTCCTCGCATGCCGGGCGGGCGCCATACCATTAGGCCACCGAAACACTGCGACACGGCGCGTATTTTTCAAGCATATTCTTACGCTGTAAGCCACAGCGTACAGCTTAATTTGGAACTAGATGGCTCTGTGTAACAAAGTGTGGCATGTCATATGCGATATAACCGTGAAGGAGTCGCAGGATGAGCGCTTATAATCAATTTTAAGAGAACAGAGGCGTCCAAACATTTTATAATAATCAAAATAGCATCCAGTTTATTGTCAAATTTATGAAAATTGTCCTATTTCCTATCAAATATGTCAATTTAACGGAAGTTTATTTATATCATTTATATTATATTAATATATAAATGATATAAATATATTATTATATAAATATATTATTTATATCATTATAGCTTACAATGATGCCTAGAATTGTATGCACGGGTCAGTGAACTAGACGCATTCATTCAATGCCATGTTATCTAACTGTTATTATTTGGATTTTAGACTTAACATTTTTTTTATGTAATGTTTAAGAGTTAGGAGTAGTTTATAAAGCTGGCTGATGCTTTACAAAACTTAGAAAAAAACATAGCTGGCTGGCTGCTGATCCATAGCCATCCTATTAAGATTTGATAGTAATTATCTATTTTGACAACCGATAAATCACATGACATTGTAATTTAAGTGTTCGTGTAATCAAAGACTGCGAGTGCGCTAAGTAAGCGAGTAAGACTCTATTCATTAACGAAAAAGGAGGATTCATAATCGTCGTTTCTAGGGTTCCGTACCCAAAGGGTAAAAACGGAACCCTATTACTAAGACTTCGCTGTCCGTCCGTCTGTTCGTCTATACGTCTGTCCGTCTGTCCGTTTATCTGTCCCTCTTAGTTAAAATTTTCACAAATTATGTATTTATGTTGCCGCAATAGCAACAAATACTAAAAACAAAATAAAATACATATTCAAGGAGGGCTACCATACAAAAAACGCCAATTTTGGCCTTTTTTTGCTCGATATCAATAAATGGTAAATGGTGAGGCCCATCTGTTAACTCTACATAAACTAAACTTACCTATGTACCTACTGTTTCCCTTGTCAACCCTTCGGAACGCAACCCTTCGTGCGCGAGTCCGACTCGCAATTGGCCGGTTTTTATCTGACCTCGTTTAACTTATAGGTAATTGGTCGTATTTTAATTTGAAACGAAAATTCCATAACCAAGAATAGAAGTTGACTAGCCCTAAAAGAATATTAAAAAATACCTATGAACTTGTTTTTCAAAAAAGATTAAAAAACACCAATAGTGGCTTAACGACGGTAAAATTTCGATAAGTCTTCAATGATAAAATAAAAATAAATCTTCGCGTAGAATAGAACAATATCATTTTGAAACGCTTGTCTTTTTACTGACACAAAATTCCAAAAGATTACTTAATGAACATAATAACAAAGCTATTACTTGGCACACTCAAGGGCAAAAACTCGGAAGACACTAATCGATGTTTATGTCACATCTAATAGAAACAATCGACACTGCATGTACGGCTTCTGGTTATTTTAGCTGCTCTGTACTAGTACCACCTAGGTATGTTGGATTAACTATTTCGGTCGGCCCGACCGCAGATAGAGGTCAAATAGGCAGGACGGTCGAATTCATTATTGCCATAAAATTCGACTACATTTTGCACAGAGTACTAATATTTTTGTACTTTGTAAAGCGCACCAGTTAATAGTTCATGGGTTTGCTTGTACCATGTTCCTTGTTATTTCAAGAAAGAACATTTCGTATGTGATTATACTCATCATGACATGAGGCTTGCAAAAGTGACGAAATATCAGAAACTTTCAAAAAAACAAGTTAAATGATGGAAATTTAGAAAGAACTAACTCTTAAGATAGTGACCACGACAGGTGAAACAGTAAGTAGGTAGGTACTTAAATATTACAATATATTAGAATTGCCGCGAATAGTTGTTATAGCGAATAGTCGAATACCGATTAATCGCCATTCACTTTTGCGAATAGTCGAATAAGTCGACATTACTATTCGACATAAATAAGGCACATTAAAAATATTTCTAATTTCTTCTAAGGTTGTGGGAAAAGAAAACAATAAAGTTAAAGAAACTGTTTAATTTTATACATACAGTTTTATTGCACAATAATCTGCCTCTGTTGGATTTTAAATATTAATTAAAAAGCCTAACTAATTTAATTTCATGAATATGATAGGCACAGGCACATATTAATAATTGGTATTGTTTTATTAAGGAAAATAATAAAAATTGATTATTTTTATAACATTAATATTTTTTTGTTCCTTAAAAGTTTATTTTAGAAGACTATTCGCTAAATGCCTAATAATACTAGCTATTATTCGGTATTCGACGAATATAAAAAAAATGTCGAGTAATGCCGAATACCGAATAATAGCGAGTATTCGCGGCAACTCCAATATATTTATTCAATTGCTCTTTGTCTTATTAACAATCTGGTAGAGTCCCCAAAAGTAATAGTAAGAAAGAATGATACGTTACATACAAATGGTTGCCAACTACATTAAAACAACAAAGTGAAATGATAAAATTAAAAAAATCTGACTAACAAACAACCTCCTTTTTTGAAGTCGGTTAAAGATGCTATACGTAATCAATGTCATAATTAAATATTTATTTTTGTACAACTATCATGACAACTTATCAGTACCTATTGCATTTAGGATATGGAAACAGCATGATTCAATGTTAGTAGAAGGATTAAAATTTACCTAAGTAGGTTAGATTACTAACATCAAACATGGTAGGTACCAAAAAATATGATAACAAAATGACGTTGATTAGTTTTTATTACATACAAACTGCACTCCCCTAACAGGAACTTAGCGCCGGAATAATCAGTCATCTGTCCATACTACAAGATAATATTGTGTCTGTTTGAAATTTTAAATTACAGCTTTTCACTAAATGCACATTAAAGTACATAGGTAATTACGGTCCATACGTAGATCATAAAATTGTTTGTTTTGGGTAATCTCTGACAAACATTTAGACTGATTTGACGGGACTTTCTTCTTCTTCGGTTATAAGACTTAATAAGGGTGAGCCAAGCATCATGTTGTCCAAACGCAGTCGAGGGCACAGCTAGTTCCCAATAAAACAATGTAAACAAACCACACCTGGCAGCCCTGGCCGCCCGAGTCTCCCACGCGGCACGCGGGCCGTGGCTAAATCAGGATACTGCACTTTACGAGATTGTCTACAACTCCCGAGTTCGCCGAGGTTCAAAATAAACACCCGACGCTAACGGAAGCGCGTTAGACGGCTTTTATTACAAACCAATCTGTCGTTTGGTTGGACTGACTGAGCTAGTTAATACAAGATTCATTATGATGGCTGATCTATCTCAAATGATGTGTGATAAAACAACCAATCATCCAAAAAATAATAGAATAGACGACGCCCCGAGCTGCTTAGATAAATAAGTTTGATTATGAATGATCTACCTACCAAAGCAATAGTATAATAACGAGATATTCATTTTCAAGTTTTTTTTCTGAAAACGCGTCATTTAAATCTAAGTAACGAATTTGGTAAATGCCTAATGTATGATCCAATAACTTTGGTAGGTACGATGTAGTGTTAGCAGGATTACTCATCGTTAGAACATTCTGGTGAGTTGTTTGGGTCACTGGGTGCGATTTCGAAGTCAGTTAGTTTGCCACTACTTAAAGATTCTAGATTGCTACAATCTAGAATTCACACTATGTCATGATACTGCAACGCAACTGCAAAGTCAAGCAAAGAACTTTCACAGTAATATCGAGTAAATAATCAGTAATTACAGACAGAAAGTAAAGGAAATCTACGCAAATTATGCATTTCTAATAGATTAGGAATCAGTCAGCGGCTTGGCCCACGAGAATTTTAATAAGTTAGATGCAGAAAATTTACCTCCTGAATCTCTGGATACCTATAGGTAGGTATGCAGTTCTGAAAAGGACTTGTGTATTTTTTTGTGTAGGTAAGCACTGTAGAGATAAAATCTAAAACTTTCTTTTGTTTCATCGTTCGTAAATAGGTATTTTTTCATTCCAGGCAGAGAAAAAGCCAATGCATTGTATTTATCTCGCTTTTATAAATATTTTATGTTATATTTTAAATGTATTGTGTGCGTGAATTCAAGAAACCAAAGTGTCAATACATGCACGATATTGTTCATTTTAAGATTACTTTCCACTTTTAAAACACAAATCTTATAATAAGATTTGAAGAGTTCTTGATTGGATTTCACCCACGCTTCCCAGCCAGCTAGGTGGAGTAGTAGCTACCCACGGCCGAGGCACAGACAGGCAAGCACAATGGTGACCATTTCGCAATTTTCGACTATTGTGTTGTGAGGAAGGAACAGCTGGCTTACTAGCTGCGTCGTTGGTAAATTACAGCATGTTCCTTGAAGTGTTTTGCCATGAAGTCTTTTTGATTACTATATTAATGTAATGCCTAATAAATAAAATAATAGCTACAGATATCATATTTGCTAAATATAACATTTTAGCATCCAAGTTAACTTTCCAGAAACATTTAAATTTAAACAGGACGCCGTATCGATTGCTTGATAAAGCAGGGATCGTGGATAATGTTTGAGGAGGAAAGATTTTTAAACAGACCTGGCATTGACCTTTAAATAAAACCGTACCAAATATACATACCTACATATAGCCTTGTAAGAAGGTTGTACAAAGGTTGTAAACATTGAATGTCTTGGAAGTAAAGAGTAAGGTACGAGTAATTAGGAGCTGCAGCATGCTGTTTAAAACTTTAAAAACTTATTTTCGTCCAGTTTTCCTGATATCAGGTAAACATTTTTTTTATTCTATTACGTAAGGGCCAGCTAACATCGATATCTACCAGTGTAACATTTACCGTTGGGAGAACATTCACTTAGCAAATCGCCGATACTTCGATATTGAAGAAGTAGGCTGCTGCGAGTACTACTATTACGTGTTTATGCTCCGATAATCACCATTATTATCACAGTTAGCGAGTGTTGGTTACTCACGTCTAGGGTTGCCACCCGTATTTTATAATAAAGTATTGTACGTTATTTCAGGAAATTGTACTCTATACTTTACGAGAACAATAAAGTACACGAAAATACTTTATTTCGCATGATTTGATATCTTTGCGATTTTGTAATTTAGGCGTAAGTATTTTTCCGTTTAACGACATAATTAATCTATTGGTGCTGTACCGATGCCGCCGCCGTAAGCATGTGCAAGGCAATGTTTATTCAGTGATGACCAGCAAATGGCGAGACTAAATACTGTGCAATTGTAAATAGCATAATGCAAAAATAAATCGTACTTTATTTTGATTCCATGTACTTTTATTTTCTTACCTCTACTAACCAATGTACACTCGACAGCACATCAAGTTAAACAGTTGAACTGCGATAACAGCTTTTATTACGTAGGGCATAAAGGCGGTCTCAAGGTCAACATGTATAGTCTGAGGTGCCGCCGTGTGTACCTACTTTAACTGCTTTAAAACAAGGTGGCAACCCTGGTCACGTCCATTAAAAAACGTGAATAAAATAGTTCATTATATAAGTACGTATCTCAAATCGACAGGGATAGCAAAGACATTTTTCTAAGTTTCTTAGTGGACATAAAGTATTGTATTGGGTCGCCACAGGGCAATTTGTCCAAAATATATTTCCAGCTTAATGAACGATAATGAACGCATGACAAATTGATCAGCCTATAATATTGACGAAAGTCAGCATCATAACTAATCGCGATTTAAATCATTTAGAGAAAGTAGAGGCTGTTTACGATAACAATCAAACAATAATATCTTATTAAATTGTGCAGCATTCAGCACTGAATGTTTATTTACAATATTAATAATCACAAGAAAACCACAGAAAACCAATTTTAATTCCACGTTGACTTTTGAATGGTTTCAAATTCAATATTCCAATCCGATGTAGGTATAATGAAAACGAATGACGGACCGTCTTGCTTGACATATAAATTCACAGTACTATGTACTATCTTTAATCTTGCAAGTGATAAAATACACACAACTTCACACATAGTGTGAAGCAGTTTCGGGAGGCTGGGCGGAAGAGGATACGCGGTGATTGCCCCCGAGCCGCGGCCGGCTCACTTCCCATCTGCCGACCCGCTGTTTACATTAATCATGCTAATGTTGCTCATGTAGAGCGAGTACGTGACGTTACATCACACAACACAAACTCGTACAACTATGACTATGTAAATATTGACAAACATTTAGCAACACGCATTGAGGTTAGGGACGTGGATTACGTAGACGCATGTCTTGTTAATGTGATAAGACGATTTAATCTGTAATTAAAAAGTATGTTTTGGCTTGGTTATAAATGTTATAATTTCAATACAACGCACGAAAACCATTTAACATAGCCCTAACATCATTCTGATGATTGAAGAGCAGAGTTCGGTCATCAAGTCATCGACCCAGGTACAATTAATATGTCCGGCCGTTATGCGTAACATTGTGTTCTGGATATTTTCCATTCAGAACAACGAACACGTTAATATCTACAACAAAACGTTCACGCACGCTGCCCCCCATAACTGCAGTATAGATAAAATAACTGTTAAAAAGAAACTACCAACTGGGACGACACTGTGTCCATTGGCGGTTAGAGTAAAACGTACGTGTGAAAACGACCATAATTATTAGAAAGCTCGCGAAGAAATAGACGTAGATCGTGCTTATATGGTTAATGAACATCATGATGTGAAATTAAAAGAAAGCCGTCCAGAGCTGGTATTTTAACTCAACTCCATCGTTATATGGAAGAAAATTTAGCGGCAATAATAATTATTCCCACACTTTACATCCGTCTTAAACAATGACTTAAGTCAGAAAAAATACAAGATAGAACCATAGGGAAAGAAATATATCTTTCCCTATGATAGAACTAACAAAACATAATACACAATTAGTAATCAAAACTTTGATAAATAGACTTCAGATGAATGTAGATTTAAAAAAAAAGTTAATTTAACTACAGTTAGAAGTCTAGCTGGACCAGTAACAGCAACCGTGACTTACTCATCTACAGATTTTACTAAGGTTTTTAATTAGGTGTGTTTACAAACATTGTAATAATTTATGTAATGCAAGAGAGTGGGTCAGTAGAAGTGTTACTTCAATAACAACGAAACCGGTTGAGTAAAGACCTATAAATGCGAAAACGCGCGTGTGTGACCGCTTAGTCATCGATACTATTATCACGAAGGAAAACTCCTTATGCTAACATAGATGCATAAGCTCATTACAATGATTTTTCCCTGAACATTATTGTTCAATAAAGTGCAATGATAATTTAACAAATTACTGACTGAACTAACTAAAATCTGCTTGAGCAATCAAGAAAATACGCTCCTAAGAAGCCAAATTGGAATATATAGCTTATTTTTGAAATAACGACCGCATACATTTCATATCAACGCAATCGAGGTCTTACCAGTGGGAGGTACTTAGTACGCTTATATGGAGGAAACCGCTTTAAGGTTCCGTCACCTACATACATAATGTCACGACCTCTAATAAGCATTGCTCGGCGAGAGGGCGCAATACAATATCATTTTGTTATTATGACGACATGAACAGAATGGACCTTTTCTCGCTGTATGTCGTACAGAAAAAAGGCAAGCATTTCTAAATAGGTACCTATCTACATGTATAATAATGATGTTCATGCTATTCAGTCTTTCGGATATTGACATGGTTCTCACGTCTTGTATACCTCCACCGTACGTTTCGTTGCGGTGCTGTTATCGTTTTTATCGTAGAACTAATAGCTTTCTGAAATAAATGATTTGGATACGGAAATTCTCCGTAGAGTTTCTAAAATACGAGTAGAAGACAGATGAAACACGAAACGATTATGACATTTCAAAAACCTAAGCCTTAAATTAAATAGATCATCATCATCATCTCAGCCAAGCAACGTCCACTGCTGGACATAGGCCTCCCCTAATGATCTCCTAGGAAATTTGACGGATAAGTTTATGTTAGTTAGATACCTAGCTTATTAAAACTCGTGGTAGGTAAGTACTCGCCATAGCGTTTTTCTCATTAAATTCAATGTCGTGCGTAGATTCTTTAACAAAGAATAATAAAACACTTTGTACAGCATATAAAAACACACAATTCCGTCAAGAACAGTGACTCATCGTTACAAAGATCAGCAGTTGTCTCGATTATTTATCATTGCACTTATAATCGCTGCTAACTGTTTTACGTAACAGGTTCCTTGAATGTTATATGTTAAAAAGACGTTTTTTTTGGAAAGGTTTTCTAGAATAAAGTTGTTGGATTATTTCGGGAAGATCATGATATCAACTGCAATGACAGCTGTACATCCGAAACAATTATAATAGAGTCAGATAGAACTATAAATTACTACCATAGAGAGAACAGTTTGCAGAATACTGACTGTAAGCATTCATTGTAATTAAGCACCTAATAAAACCACTTTTCGTGAAAAAGAAACGATACTACACAATAACCACATGAAAAGTTTGTAAAGGGTAAACATGGTCATAAAACAGATCATTTGCTTGCATTGTCTTTATTTATTGGTACCTACACCCGTGCAAAGCCGGAACGGGCAGCTAGTTTAATATAGCACACATTCATATTTCGATTCCGTCACTACTCAACACACTTACCAGAGCGATAAATTGTTGACAAAACGACGTGACGGATGAATAAACAAAGCAATTTATTTTCTGGAAATTTCTATAGACACCTTTATAACTGAAACCAAAGTAAAACTAAAAGTAACATTGTTCACACCACGAAAGAGATAAGGTATCGAACACGTCAAGTATTCATAACAATGTTATCAGGATACTATCCTGAATGATATTGATAACAAAAAAATTGTCGAATATCCATTGGCTTTTAGCGAAAATGACTGACTAGGTACCTCTTTCATTTAAGCCTCCGATAATTAACAGCCATGAGCTAAACAAACAATCAAAGACATCAAACTTTTTTGCCCTCCCTGTTTCAAATTTTCGTCTTTGCACTTTGCTTCTTTGTTGTATGAGTAGAACGGTTTTAATTAAATCTGGGTTTTGTTTAAGAATATAATCCTGGCGGAATTAGACAATCAATTTTCTCAAAAGCAAAGAGAGGAAAGGTTCTTAATAATACCTAGTGAAATTCATAGTCGTTTCTTATGCACAAATGCAAACACAAGCGAAGTTCATTGCAGTCCGATTGGGATTTGTGGGAGAGCTGGACACGAGTAACCGTTTTATAAAGTAGGAAACTCAAATATGGGCTGCGGCTTTTAGAGGACAGTTAGCAATGTTTTTTTTTACATTTTACAAGGTGTAAAGACGAAATTGCATTATTGATGTCATTACATCGTTTCTTCGAAAGATATGGCTAGTCACTTCAGCTTGCTATTGCAATGACTTTGGTTTTCTGTCGGATGACTTCTTCACGCATTTTATCCTTCAGAGAAATTCCGAGCATAGTCAGCTCCATATCTCGCGGCTTTAAACTGGTAGATCAGCCGTACGTGAGTGTCCACGACTAAGCAATTTTCATCATGATATAGTGGGACGCATTGTTTGAAAACCATTTATTTTCAAACTTTGTGGTTGTTCGGGTGACAAGAACAACCAGCGTAGTTTTCCAAAGCGTAATAATAAAAACGCAAGCGTCTTACTTACATCACAAATTCAGTTTTTTTTTGTCTATATGTCTGTTTGCCGTCTAATCCATGAAACTGTTAGATCGATTTTGAGGGGACTTTCACTTGCAGATAGCTAACGTGTTTGTTCAAGTTATTGAATAGGCTCCGCAACCACTGGACCGATTTGAAAAATTATTTTACCATTAGTAGCCGACATTATCCCTGATGAACATAGGCTACTTTTTACCGCGGGACCCGGTAGGTGGCGCTGCTGTCGGTATGTCAACTACTAAACGGGTTGACCGATTGGGTTGAAATTTAGTATACAGTGTATTTCTACCTTATCTATCTTTCTACATATATGCAAACGCTAAGCACAGGATATGACGTGGAGTTTACGCGGGCAGAGCCGCGGGCGAAGGACTAGTAAAGAATAATTTAAACTACAATTATTTTAAAATTTTATCCATTTTAATGATTAAAAACAGAGGGTGGTAAGACTGCCAAGCCCGCAGTAACGAACGAAGTGGCGGGCACAACTTGTTATACATAAAATGCATAGTTATACGTAAAATGCATAGTCATATCTCATAAACCGTAGGTGATCGTATGCTCGCTCAGGTGATTATTGCCAATCCGTGACGTAACACCGTTTGCGACATGCGTGCGAGTGCGCCAGTCCATCCGTGGCGGTGTGGCGTAAGTAGCTGTTTCCCCTGACGTGCGGGATGTCATCCATCCATGGATAGAAATTAAAGAGTTATTTGGACTAATATGGTATCACCTGTGCTATCTTCTTAAATGCATGCAAATACCTAATGACTGGCATCTTTTTATATCAAATACTATTCATACAATATGAACATACCTAGTTTGAAATTATACATAATACAAAGTTGCGGGTTTTGCTAGTATATTATATTAGCATTATTAGAATACAATGATTGCAATGATTCAGGCGTCGGGAAGTGACGACCCCACCGCCCGCTCCGGCGTAGTCAGTCAACCGACAAATGGCGGTCAAACCATTCAATCGCAGCAGAGGAAAACACCTGGCACGGGATAGGCAGCAGCATCCTGGTGTTGAACCTCTGCCCCACTGCGATCGCCAATCCGCTTGCCCCGCGTGGCGATTAAGAGCAATTCCTCCCAATGAGCAGTACAATAAAGCCACGGCCCCTAGTGCCCGGCAGCCCTATTATTCCTGGCCACGGTAGCGTCCACGGTAACGATGGGGTAGGGGGTGCGAAGAATCCCCGGGCGAGAAACGGCTACCATAAAAAACTGGACCTGGCTACGTATAATGGGCGCAGCCTGCGACTGGATGAATATGTCCACGAACTCGAGGTAGAATTGGAGCGTATACGATGGCACAATGTGGGGCTCAGCGAAGTCCGAAGAGAGGGCGAGGACACAATGACCCTACAATCTGGCCATCTATTCTACTATCGAGAAGGGGATAGTCTCTCCCAAGGCGGAGAGCAGGGTTTCTCGTCCATAAGCTCCTCGTTAACAACATTGAGGAGGTCTCCAGTGTGTCAAGTCGTGTTGCGTATCTTGTCGTGAGACTCACGAAGAGGTATTCTCTGAAAGTAATACAAGTATACGCGCCGACTTCGACACATTCAGATGATGAAGTGGAAAGCCTCTTTGAGGACATAGCCAAAGCCTTGCACAACACCACTAAGGCGCACCTCAATGTTGTTATGGGGGTCTTCAACGTAAAGGTGGGTAAACACACGGACGTCGACACGGTTGTAGGGCCACACGGCTTTGGAGACAGGAACAATAGGGGGCAGATGCTTGTAAACTTCCTGGAGAGCGAGGGGCTGTTTGTTATGAACTCGTTCTTTAAAAAGAAGCCCCAAAAGAAGTGGACTTGGATCAGCCCCGACAAAGTCACAAAAAATGAGATCGACTTCATCGTGTGGGAAAAAAGGTATATATTCAGAGATGTCTCAGTGATCAATAGGTTTAATACTGGAAGTGATCACAGACTTGTACGAGGCACTCTGGATATCTATTATAACCTAGAAAGATCCCGTCTGATGAAGTCCACGTTCCGACCGACACCGTTCCAGTCGATAGCTGGCTCCGAACGCTTTCAGCTAGAGCTTAAAAACCGTTTCGAGGCCCTTTTGCCTATTGCAGATATTGATGAGGACCTTACAGGCGTAGTTAATATCATAAGGGAAGAGGGTAACAGGTTATGTGAGAGGCAACGTACGGGCCGGGAATCTTGTTTCTCAATAGAGACGAAACTTTTAATGGCACAAAGACGTGACACGACAAATGCCGAAGAGCGGGTGGCTCTTACCAGGCTGATGCGGAAATCGATAAGGAAAGACCTCAGAAGCTCCAATACGCTTCTTATTCAGGCGGCGATATAGCGTAATCGAGGCTCCAAGGTATTTTCGCAGCAGCTTGGAAGGAGCCACCTGACAAAACTCAAAACACGTGAAGGCCTAATTGTCAAGTCCAAGTCCGAAATTCTTGCTGAGACTGAAGACTTCTACGGTAAACTATACGCCATACACGCCCTACAACCTGTACCCACACTCAATGACCCGCGAGCACCACCGACCCACCACTACACCGACGAGCTGCCAGAAATTAGCCCGGAAGAGATCGAGCTGGCCCTTAGGCAACTTAAAAATGGGAGAGCCCCGGGTTTAAGATGGAATCACGACTGAGCTTCTGAAATCAGGGGGATGTCCTGTCTTACTAGAGCTTCAGCGTGTTTTCAACTCATTTTCATCAATTTCAAAATATTGTCTTTAGAAGCAAGGAGAGAGATTTCCGATCTTATGTTCTTTTACAAATTATTCAGAAAAAAAATAGACTGCCCACCTCTGCTTAGTTCTTTCTGCTTTCGGACACCCACACGTCTCCCTAGAAAGCCTCTTCAACCCATGAATCCACCAAGGCGTAGGACGAAATTTGGTTCAAACTCTCCCGTATCCAGGATAAGTAAACTATATAATGAGTGCAGCGCATCGATAGACATTTGTTCAGACTCTTTTACTGGCTTTCGTGATCGGATTATGAATTTCGCTACAAATAAATTTAAATGATAATATTATATCTATATATGTTTTTGTTTTTCATACACAGATAATGCATGATGTGTTCCCTTGTAATTAGTTATGCACCTAGTATAAGACATGTTGGAAATTGTTACTTATGTAAATGTTTTGTGTAATAACTGTAAGGAAACCCAATTAAGAAAATTTAAAAAAAATAACTCCGTGTTGTCATCCGGGAAAACCCCAGGGGCGTGGCACAGAAGCATTGTGGTTTTGTTTTTCAAGAAGGGTGAAAAAACACTTCTAAAAAATTATAGACCCAGTTCGTTGCTGAGTCACGTCTACAAGTTGTTTTCGAGGGTCATAACGAATCGGATTGCGCGAAGACTTGACGAGTTCCAACCTCCGGAGCAGGCCGGGTTTCAAGGAGGATTCAGTACCGTAGACCATATCCACACAGTGAGGCAGATTATACAGAACACAGAGGAGTATAATCAGCCCCTGTGCATAGCATTTGTGGACTACGAAAAGGCATTTGACTCTATTGAAACCTGGTCTGTTATGGAGTCCCTGCAGCAATCTTAAGTCGACTGCCAGTATATCGAAGTGCTGAGATGTTTGCACAAGGCAGCCACAATGTCTGTTCAGATTCAGGGCAGTCAAACAAAACCAATCCAGCTTCAGAGGGGTGTGAGACAGGGAGACATCATATCTCCAGTGAACACATCGGCCTATGTATGAACATGGACAAGACGGAAGTCACGTTCAACATGCATGTCATTCCCGGGCCGATAACTGTCGATGGAGTACTTCTCGAAATCGTCGACAATTACGTCTACCTTGGACAAAACCTGATCAGGCAGAAACAATTTCGAGAAGGAAGCCGATCGGAGGATTCAGTTCTATAAATTATCAAAATTCTAAAAAATTGGAGTTTTTTTCCCAAATTATGCTGAAAATACATTAGCAAAAGTAAATAAGGATACCCTTTGACCAAACTTTGAATGATACTTTTAACTTTTAGAATATCGGAATATGAGGAGATTGTGTACTACTTTCATAAAAAAATTAACAACAAACCTGATAGAAATACAATAAACATACAAAATTTTATTAAACATTTTCCTTTTGATACCATTTGAAGATTCCAGCATTTATATTTGAAGGTACTTTACCTGGAATTTTTCGAACTGCTCACGTTCGGCGTCCAGACTATTCTTCTTAAGCTGAAGGACCCGTGGCAACGATAACGACGCCATAAGTTTTACACATGCAAAACACACCTACAAAAATATAAGGTCTGAGACCCCGAGATGTATGAAAATGAGGGCAGTATTCCGAATTATCACTTTTAGTTTTGAAAACTTTCACAGCTAAGAGTCACTTTTATACATTTAAATTTAACGCATTAGTATGTACAATACCAAGATGTGAGAAATTAAATGCAATCGGAATATATTATTTTTATTAAATCCACACGTCCACTCGTTCAAAATTAATGAAACAACTGTCAAGTGTCATATTTATTGTGTGTGTGTGTCACAACTGTCATGTATGAATGTTGTTGTTGTTGTTTTCTTCACCCATTCTGGGTAGGCAAAGGGAACTATGCCCATACAGCCAATTCTTTAGTAAAATTTCCTTTTTTTGTGCATTAAAACGTTGATGTTAGACGTTTTAATGCTTCGATGGAGTTTTTGGAGACAGTCGAAAGATTGAAGGAATGTAGAGAAGTCCCCAAGAAAGAGGTGAACTGTTCGCGATCCCGCGCAAAATTCACGGCCCACTTTTCTTGGTTACGACCCATACACCATGTTATTTCACCGAACTGTATATTGTTCACTCGCACGACACTTTGTTTCGCAAAATAACACCACTTTTACGACCCAAAAATCACTATAAACAATAAAAATTCGATAAAATAAACGGACTCCAAACGTATCTCACGAACTCCCGCCAAAAACTCTCATGTATGAATGACTGACGGCTGTCAGTTGTTAGTTGTTGTTGTTTTCTTCACCCATTCTGGGTAGGCAAAGGGAACTATGCCCATACAGCCAAGTCTTCAGTAGGTTTTTTTTTATTGATATGAAATGAAAAAATGAGATGAAATTAAATGAAACCTAACCTAAGTCATTAGAATGTATGGGTGGTTTATACATTCTAATGATTACAGGAGTTTTACGTGAGAACTTGGATCAGATTCAAATAGGAGCGCCTTTCCTTGTTTCACACTTTTATTTCATTTATCCTACTCACTGGCACATTATTATTATAATGCCACCACTTTATCACAATAAATGCCGCCTAGGATAATTTCACAAAATTACGAAACAAAGTCCATCTTTCTCTTCTCGTTTCCCGCGCAAAACTTCTGACGGCTGTCAGTCTAAGTGTCAAGTGTCATTGAATTTTTCTCGTTTTTTTCTAAGATCAGAGTTTATACTGCCTATAAATTAGTAAATTCAGTATTTGTTTATTATTACAAAAAATAATATTAATACTTATTTACACATAATATTTTGTCAACTTAACCCTAAACTAACCTAACTCATTGCAATGGTTTACACATATCAAAGATTATGGGAGTTTTACTCAAGAACGTTAATCCAAGTAAGATACGAGGCGATTATGGCAAAGTCCTCCTTTTGGAAAGGCCTGTGTCCGGCAGCGTGCAGCGGACTGATATAAATTGATACCGATAATGATGAAATATGTATAAGTCTATCGATTTCATTGTAACTATTTCAAGCCAATGAGTCCATTATGCTTTGACACAATATTCAAATAATATGATTTTCTAGTCGATTTTAGTACCGAATCAATTAGTTGAATATCTAATTTAGCACATCCCTAATGTTGTCAGTTTGGCCATAGACAAGCAGATGTTTGTTTCATGAATGAAATAAAACTTCTTTTATTTGACAGCAGCTGACTGAATGACTGACTGATGTGTTCTGTGGACTGATGCTTTTGGCGGTGGCGAAAAAATATTGTCATGTCAAACGCGTCAAACGCCGATATAAAATCCGCGTGGATTGAGTTTTTTTAAATTTGATATTCAATTAATATTGTAATCAACTTAAATTGGAAGAAACATGGAGTTTCTAGAATATAATGACGTGTCTGCCGAAATTAAGGGCACCATGGTGAGACAAATTTATCTAAAAACATCTTTGTTTACAACGTGACGACGTTATTGACTACGATTTACTAATTTTCCTTTTTAATTTACACCACATAACTAAATTTTTAACTTCTCTCAGGTCCCAGGGAGGTTGAAAATGACAGATCAAAATATAATCTTCAAAAACAGTAAAACAGGAAAGGTTGAGCAGATATCTGCAAACGACATTGAGCTTGTAAACTTTCAGAAGTTCATAGGTTCTTGGGGCCTCCGTGTCTTTATGAAGAACGGTACTCTACATAGATATGGCGGGTTTAAGGAAGGGGTGAGTTTTCAAAACTAATTAATATCCTGGCTTATTGTAAATGTGTTAATATTTTTCAGACTGTTAGAGACAAGTGTACAAATGAAACACATTAAATTGAAGCATTACAAATCAAACACTTTATGAACCCCTGAAAGGCCAAAACTATCCTAATTCCTATATTCCAGTTTTGTATCCATACCTTCATTAGCTGTTTAACCTTAACTCTTACCAGGAGCAAGAAAAAGTAGCCAAGTTCTTCAAATCAAACTACCACAAAGATATGTTGGAAAAGGAGCTGTCCCTTAAAGGATGGAACTGGGGCACAGCCAAATTTAATGGAGCTGTATTGAGTTTCAATGTTGGTTCAAATACAGCTTTTGAGATTCCACTGCACTATGTCTCACAGTGCAACACTGGCAAGAATGAAGTTACCTTAGAGTTTCATCAGGTAATAAAATCACAATGAACAGAATAAAAGAAAAATATATTTGTTTTTCGCAGAAAGTTATTTGTTTAGTAATTTTCTCTTTTGACAGGCATTGATTTGTGTTTTTTTTAAATATTATTTCAGAATGATGACACACCAGTGTCTCTCATGGAGATGCGCTTCCATATCCCAACTAGTGAACTGGCTGGTGACATGGATGCGGTTGAGGCTTTCCACCAACAGGTCATGAACAAAGCCAGTGTCATATCTGTATCTGGAGATGCAATTGCTATATTCAGGGAACTACAGTGCCTCACACCTCGGTAAGTTCTAACAAATTTCTGAGCTCAGTGTTACACAAATGCTACAATTCATGATTTGCAGGATATGATAGAAATGTTAATTATTAATTACACACTGCATAAATTCAAGCATCAAAGAGGCCTTATTATTGCACAACACTGGGTTGGAGTGAACGAAAGGGTGCGCATGACATAACCTAACCTAAACCTAACCTAACCTAACCTATTTCCAGTGCAATCGTTTCTGTCACTAAATGTATCATAGTCAGCTTTTTGACAAAAGATTTGCATTTTTTTCACATATGTCAAATGAAACGCGTTTTATGTATGGTGCTTACACTATTATCGATAAAGAAACATTTAATGATATTTAATTGCTTACAAAGTCCAGTAGGTTAGGAAAAGTGTAGGTTAGGTTAGGTTAGAACAGTGACCATACAAAGGCGTGAAGGCGAGAGAGCGTAGCGAACGTGCCGCGGTAGCGGCCGCCGAGCGCCTAAAAATACAAAAAACCCTTTGCGACACTCTGACCCAACACTGCCTTAAATTGTGTTATGTTTTATTAATGGTTATTTTTCTAGCCATCATGGCCAGAACAAGTTTTAAAAAACAGCTTTGTGTCAATGCATTTCTAATAACATCCTTCTTTTCCACAGTGGTCGCTACGACATAAAAGTTTTCCAGACATTCTTTCAACTCCATGGTAAAACGTTTGATTACAAGATACCCATGTCAACTGTACTTCGTCTTTTCCTGCTGCCTCACAAGGATACAAGGCAAATGTTCTTCGTTGTCTCCCTTGACCCTCCTATCAAACAGGGACAAACTAGATACCACTATTTAGTCCTATTGTTTGGCATCGAAGAGGAAACCAGCTTGGAGCTACCATTTACAGAGTAAGTTCATATGAGGTATATTGGGCCACCTACACAAAACATTAGTTGTTTAAGTTATTAATAAAAAAAATGTTTTGTAGTTCTTGTTTAACAGTTTTTAATAAATTTTTATTTTCACAGAGAGGAGTTACAGGAGAAATATGAAGGAAAGATTACTAAAGAACTGTCAGGGCCTACATATGAAGTGCTTGCTAAGATCATGAAGGTTATTATCAACAGGAGAGTCACTGGTCCAGGAGATTTCTTAGGGTAAGATTAGAAGTATGATTTTCATAAACTTCATATAACTGACAGACTAAATAATTATTTAGCCTGTCATTTAAAGTTACTAAAGTGCATAATGCCTATAGAACAACAAATGTATTGTTTGATGTCTTCATTACTATGTAGCAGTATAAAATATAATGGTGGTATGCGTCACTGGTCGTGCACCAGTGCAGCTTTAATATTTACTTACGCTCTAAAGCCGTGTATATGGCAATTTGACAGCTCTCAGAAAGACGCACGAATATATTTTTTGTGTAACAAATACCTGTTATTGTTTCAGGCACCACAAGACGCCGGCCATCGCATGCTCGTACAAGGCAGCGGCGGGCTACCTGTACCCGCTGGAGAAGGGCTTCATCTACGTGCACAAGCCGCCCGTGCACATCCGCTTCGAGGAGATCGCCTCCGTCAACTTCGCCAGAGGGGGAGCCTCATCTACCAAGTTTGTGTTTGCTTATTATTAATTATAGACATACTATTAGTCATTTTTAGAGTGATACTATTATTACTCAACCATACAGCTAATAAATAATAGAAAAATGAATGATCTGTGTTGAGTAACACTCCATTAAGTTGTGAATAGATAAATAAACACTCTTTTGCACTTATTGCATTCGGAAATTAACATTTTCAGCGATAAGGGTCCTAAAATATCAGGTAGTTAAAGAAATTGAAATTACAAAATTTGAAATAATTTGTGAGTTCAAAGTTTTCTTTAAACTTGCCTTGAAATCTAGTGCGAAAATTTGTTACCCAGTTTACAATTACCTTGACATAAAGTGAGATGTTAATTTAAAGACAAAAAAAATTCTAGTAACCTCATGGTATTGCCATGGAGCATCACACCTAGGAATCGTTGATAATTCCTCATCAACCTTTTACATATTAAATGATCCAACTTTGTTTTTAATTCATAAGACTTAATTAGGATATTTATGCAGGTCCTTTGACTTCGAGATAGAACTAAAGTCGGGCAGCATCCACACGTTCAGCAGCATTGAAAAGGGCGAGTACGACAAACTGTTTGACTACATCACCTCAAAGAAACTTCACGTCAAGAACACTGGCAAGAGTGTAAGTATATTCTAGACAATTCGAAAATATCATCTCACATAATCTTGGATCTGTTTTTTTTGTCATCAAAAACAACACTGCTTACTAATCAAATATCACATCCTATTAATATTATAAACGCGAAAGTTTGTAAGAATGTATGGATGTTTGTTTTACTCTTTCACGCTCAAACGATCCAACGGATCTGAATGAAATTTGGCACAGTGTTAGTTTATTGGCTGGAATAACATATAGGCTACTTTACATCCCGGGAATAGATGCGGTTCCCGTAGGATCAATATACTATAAAGAAATTCAAAATTCCACGCGTACAAAGTCGCGGGTAACACCTAGTTGAAAATAATTACATTGGATGGATGGATGTTGGAACTGATTCTATCTCATTTTCAAACATACCAGGCCCCTAATTCGCGTAACCGAATCGTATCACAATCGTAATTGAACGACAGGTATTTGACAGTTCTAGTATGGGCTAAATGTCAAAATCATCCAATTCAATCACGATCGAACTGCGATTCGGTTACGCGAATTAGGCCCCAGTCCCCTAATTCGCGTAACAAAATCGTATTACAATCGTAATTGAATTGCAGGTTTTTGACAGTTCTAGTATGAGCTAAATGTCAAAATCGTCCAATTCAATCACGATCGAACTGCGATTGAAATAGCTGAATAAGGCCCCAGTACTGATTAAACCGAACCGCATTTCCTACGCAGATTTAATCGCGGATATTTTAAACTATCGTATTTGTTCGGAATTGTGTAAATCTAGTTCTTATTTTTTATCTACATATACATAAATATCATCCCTGAATCAGGCACAAACATTTAAGCTCATCTCAAACATACATACTCTATTTATACAATCATGAACATTGGTTTTTGTAGAATTTAACAGATAGGTACTATAAATCAGGGCCAAGAAGTCTTACAATATAAATACGTTATTAAATAACAACTATAAAATTTCTTGAAATTACAATTCTTTGTATAAATTTTGTTTGGACTGTGTTAGGTGGGACATGAATCACCAACCTTTGCTTTGTTGTTGGTTCGATAATTAATTTGCTTGAAAAACATTCTCAAAACCGTTGATATACATATATTGATTTATAATTCCATGGTCACTATCACCAGTTGTAATTGATACGGGGTTTATCAACCCTGTTGTTGCAAGCGCCATGCTCACCGAAGAACTAAACAGTGCCGAAATATCGGACACTCATAAAAACTGAGGTACAACGGCAGGTCAACCTACCCAAAAAGTTAAAGGTCATTGAATTGATTTTCAACTTTAAGTGCAACGAGTAGAGGTCAATATCAATTGAGAAAATTTGACGTTTTGTGGTAGGTTGACGTGCTGTTGTCTGTACATGGTATAAACCCCGTATCAATTAACTCTTCCGTTGATATAATTTTAAAAGACATACATAATCAGCATCAAGAAAGTGTCCCAACCGAAAATGCGTTCATTTGACTAAGGACTGCACTTTTAGTATACCTACTACAACCTATTCCAATCGAATCGATACAACGTGACATAAATTTTATATCAATACTCAAAACATAATACTTGTATGAATCGTTCTCACAGGACAAGGCCCTGTATGACGACGACTTCGGCGACTCTGACACCGAGAAGGAGCCGGACGCGTACCTGGAGCGCGTGAAGGCCGAGGCCAAGGAGCGCGACTCCGAGGACTCTGACGACGACGAGAGCACCGACGAAGACTTCAACCCGGACAAGGCGAAGGAGAGCGACGTGGCCGAGGAGTGAGTACACTAAATAGACCTTCAGACGACTTAAAATAAGTAATACACGGTAAAATATACCTTCAGACTACAGAAATAGGTAGTTTAAGCAAAAATTTACCTTCAGATTACACAAAATAGGTAGTTTACAGTCAAATAGAACTTCAGACTACACAAAATACGTAGTTCACGGTAAAATAGAAATTCAGACTACACAAAATAGTTAGTTCACGGTAAACTAGACCTTAGACTACACACAATAGGTAATTCACGGTAAAATAGACCTTCAGACTACACAAAATATGTAGTTCGCGGTAAAATAGAACTTCATACTGCACAAGATATATAGTTTGCGGTAAAACAGGTAGATCTATAGAGTGTTATTGGTAATTTATGGTTTTTATGTATACAGGGTGATACAGTGACAGGGATAAATGGTTTATCAAGCCAAAAAAGCCTGTGTTAAATCTAATATATGATTGTTACATTGTTAAATAGGTCGTAAACAATTTTTTGATGACACTCCTACGAAGATACAGGCCTCAAAATACCGTAAACCTAACACCCTGAATGTAAATAAAAAACAAGTTATTTAACACCATTCTCAGGTGTATCGTAAACATCCATTAAAATTTTAAAATGCAATTTTTAAGGCTTGAAAATCCGATAAAATTTCAGCTAATTGTTAATTTCAAATTGTGACGTCATGGTTTCCTATTGACATACAAAATATGTAGTAGGGAAGCGTTTTGACAGATCATAAAAAAAATACAGGTACTGTTTATTGAAAGACCACCAACCATTTGGCAAGTTTTGTCATTCTAAAACGTATGTGTGAACTATTTTAGTCGTGAGGCATACATACTATTTTATACCAGAGAATATTTCATGAAAGGCAATCGAAAATCAGTAAGTACATTTTTAAAACTAACTTCACATCTACTGCTTTCAGGTACGACACAAATCCTTCATCATCAGAAGATTCCGACGCATCAGGGGCATCTAATGACAGTAAGAAAGAAAAGAAAAAGGAAAAGAAACCAAAGAAGACCATCACAATTGTAAGTATATCTGTATTCAAGACAATTTTCATTAAATTTATTTATCATCTTTAGTCTGATGCTCGACTGCTAAAAAATATTCCACGAAAGTTTACTTTTTGTTCATTCATTATTCGTTTAATTTATAAAACATAAAAAATATATGTAACCAATAAACGACTAAACTTAATTATTTACTCACCTTTCTATTCAAGTCGGAAGCGCCGCGCAAACGCAAGGAGAAATCTAAGAAGCGTGAAAAGGACGCTAACGCGCCTAAGAGAGCGGCGACAGCCTTCATGCTTTGGCTGAACGAGAATCGAAAGAAGATCATAGAAGACAACCCCGGTGTCAAGGTCACGGAGATTGCCAAAAAAGGTGGCGAGCTGTGGCGGGAACTCAAGGACAAGTCGGTGAGTACATACACTCTCAGTGTGATGCTCATCATCAACTATGTCAAATTAAAGCAGAGGCTTATTCTCAGTAAGCGCCTTTTTGGCTGAGATGACAGATGATCGGCCTACATCGAAATAGGTACTTAAAACCACTGGCAGATTTATCAACGACTAGACAAAACACTGATTGGCTGTAATGACGTAGGCATCCACTTCTTTTTTTTATTATTATTCCACTCATTTCTCTATCAATACTGTTTTCTTGAGTTTACGCGAACACTATACATTGAAATGAAAGATATTTTTACAGATACCTTCGTTTTAGTAACGCTGTAAAGTGTTCGAAAGTTAAATCAAAAATAAACGCGTACTAAACCTTTCTACCTAATTATCTTTCATTTCTCTCACTCATAGACCAAATTTCATACCCATATTTTACCATTAAAGGAAGTTCTGTTATGAGTATGTAATTTATTTATGAAACTACCTCAGTTTTTTCTTGAAGTGGTTTAAAGTTTTATTTTAGCATTAAAAGATTTTTATTTTATTAATTTTGTGCATTTTGTTTTAAGATACAAGATTTTCAGACACTTCATTCAACTCAACGAGGACGTAACTTATTTTGTAACCGTATGAAAAAAAAACCTGATTTGACAAGGATAATTCAACAGGAATGGGAGGAAAAGGCGGCCAAGGCCAAAGAGGAGTACAGCCAGGCGATGCAGAAGTACAAGGAGAGCGGCGCGGCGGACGAGTTCAAGCAGAAGAAGAAGCAAGCGGAACGCGAACGCAAGGTCGCCGATAAGAAGAGCAAGGCCCCGGCTACTAAAAAGGTTAGCTAGGCCCCGGCTACTAAAAAGGTTATGTAGACAGGGCATAACACAGACACACTCACACACACACACACACACACACACACACACACACACACACACACACACAAACCTATTTTTGAATTCAATTGCGATTGGATAAAATTTTTGTGGTGAAATAAACCTTACTTTACTTTACTTGCATATACCTTCAACTACACTTTTCAAGGCGCTGTCGCGTATAAGGAAACCCTTCCAGGACCCAAATCCTAGTTCATCTGAGGAAGAGTTTAAGAAATGTAACTGCTTTTTTTTTATTTATTTATTCAGACCACCAACAAGGTTACATCAACAAAAGTATAAGATAAATACGTTGCCAATTTGACTGCATGCTCAATGTAAACTTAATTATAGGTGGCAACGGCTTGCTCTAAAGATATATTATAACAGGAATACTAAGAAAAAAATAATCAAAAATTATATAATAACAAAAGTGACAAAATCAAGTGATTACTTTAAAACTAAACGAAATTAAAATTAAAAAGAGACAAAAAATCACAAACTTCCGTAAACCTATTTATGCTAAGTAAGTTTGACAATACATTTAGACCTGAATATATTAATAGAGTTAAAATAAATATCGACAGTACGATTGGTGGATTCAGACAATGAATTGTACTGACGAAACATTCTATTTAACGGAGAAAATGATCCTAATTTTGATTTAGAGCTCTTAGTTGTAAATAGATTATATCTTGATAAACGCGGTAGTTTAATAGGGACTTTCAAATTAATCCTTGTAAGCAAATCGGGACAATCTAATAGACCATTAACAAGTTTGTATAAAAATACATTGTCGAGCATAGTTCGGCGATCTTTGAGGGAATTAAGTTTAAAGTAACGCAATCTGTCCTCATAGTGCGGTAGTTTTTGTGCTAAATTTAGGCCAAATGACAGATGCCATAAAAACCTTTTTTGAACGCGCTCAAGCTTTTTGGTATACACATCATAGTGGGGATTCCAAACTACAGAGCAGTATTCCAAGCCACTCCACACGAGTGCATTGTACAAGATTATTTTAGTTTGAGGCTTCTTGAACTCCTTAGTATTTCTCAACACAAATCCGAGTGATTTATATGCCTTATTGACTATGTTATCTACATGTGTATTAAAACGCAACTTAGAATCTATTTACTTCTGTAAAGAGGTTTTACAAACGCAATTAGCGTTATGGATATGAACTCTTACCGCTACTCAGACGTATAGTTATTACAGAAAACGCTATGGACTTTTGTACAAACGAGCGCCTTCTGCTGCTTCCGGAAGTAGGCTATTCACATCGTAACTCTGAACCTTAATTTTGCTCAGTCAAAAGTTTTCTTTGGCTGAGATTCTTGATCTGATAAAAATTTAAGAATATTTCTTTCAAACCAAACTAGTGATACAACCTTGAAAGAAGGTCCGCACGTCTATAAATGATATGAAGATACAAATAATTTCGAGTTGTTAATATCACAACTCCTCTGTAAAGTCTTCAGTTTGTGATAAATCAAAAGAAAACATATAATATTACTGAAGACGGATGGACAGACATACATACATGACTAAACTGTAAGAGTTCCTTGTCTTTACGCAACTCTAAAAACCAGCTAATATTACAATATGTGAACCCTTAGCCCAAGCCATCCACCGCCGGGACAGGATCGACCGGAAAGTTTACCAGCAAGGAGTATATCGAGGACGACTCCAGCTCGTCTGACTCCGACAAGGAGAAGTCTAAGAAGAAAGAATCCAAAGATGTAAGTACACACGTTAAGCCTCTTCAAAATAACAAATGACATAATGAAAGCCAAGATAATCTTGCAACAAATAAATACATTGTTCAACCAGAGAGCCGATATTCTTTGAGCACAGTGCCTGAAATGTAAAATGCCATAACTGTAACAATTAGCTAGTACCAACTAAAACCAGCGAGTACGGGAACGATTTCTGCAATGGGCAAATAATTGATAAATAATATTATATTGAATTTCTGTAAAATTAATATGTAATTTAAGATTTCTCGTAACATCATAGAATCTTATTGCCATAGAATAGAATAGTCCTTATTTACAGAATGTCAATTGATTGAAGTGTCAACTAACCAACTGTTAGATTTGATTTAGCGAAACCGAAGTTTATTATATTAATATTTTGCTAGACAAAAGAGTCAAAGAAGAAAGCGAAGCAGTCATCGTCCGAGGCGGAGGCGTCTGGCTCTGAGAGCGGCAGCGGCAGCGGCAGCGACTGAACACGAGCCGCGCGCCCTCGCTCGCGCCCGTACCCGCATCCGCACCCGCACCCGCATCCGCAATGCGTGCACCGGTCTTACCTCTCGGGCTGTCAGATCAACTAAACCGACACCGAAGCAACTGTGTCAGCAGTCGTGGTCGTGTGAAGCTTTATGTAATTGCGCAAGAACTGCAGTATCAGTTAAATTTAATTTAAGGGAGCGCACCAAGGAGCAATAGATATGAACAATGATGTTAAAGTGTTGCAACTAAATTGTTTGTTAGACAGCCATCCAGGGGCCAATTTGGCTAATTTACAAATGGCTCAATAGAAACAATTCTATTGAGCCATTTGTAAATTAGCGGAATTGGGGACCAGATAACAAAAAAAAAATTATGTCAGGATGTTGCAGATGTTTTAACTAATGCACATTTTTAGTGTGCACGTTCCCACTCAGATATACACCGTCCATTTTGAACCTGCGCCTGCGCTCACGTTATGTAACCAATATGTATAACATCTTCGGTAGTGCTATTTTTATTTTTTTATGAATTTAAATTGTTTTAGAAAAATTTAAAAAAATAAGTATATTCTTTTTAGTCATGCTATAAAGCGCACGGACGTATTATTTTGCTTCAACCGAGTCCTGGATGAATGAACTTTAACGTGTGCGTCACAGCTTGTTACAAGATGAATCTTTATATATATAATTCTTCTGTGAGTGTGTATGTCACTGAACTTCTCTCAAACGACTGGACCGATTTTGATGAAATTTTTTGTGTGTGTTCAAGGGGATCTGGGAATGGTTTAGATTCACAATTTTTGGGGGTAGGGTATGTGTAGGGTAGGGTAGGTTAGGGGTAGGGTAGGTTAGGGGTAGGGTAGTAAAATATTAAAATTTTATAAAATATATACAACCCTAAATTTTTACCCTTTTACCACCAACCCCTATTTTTTGTTAGCCATTTTAGTAATTTAATCATTTTTATGGCAAAACAACGTTTGCCGGGTCAGCTAGTATTTTATATTTTTCCAAAATATCATTTTGAGAAAAAAAAAAATGCCAAGATGTTATACATAGTGGTTACATTAAGTGGGCTTCGTGATTCAGGAGGTTCAAAATGTACGGTGTATAATAAGCTGTTTAAGAGCATTATTACTATTTAAAAAAAATAGCATTTTAAATAGAATCTAAGATCTAAGATTCTATTTATGATCTAAGATTCTATTTATGATGCTCATTTGCTATTTATGATGCTATTATGCTATTACTAGCATAAAGATCGGGCTACACGAAATAACTTTTTTTTAATTGCACGGTAATTGGCGACTATTCTAGCTACGCGAGAAAGATCTCTGCAACGCAATGCATTACGTTCTCTTTTCCAGCCTCATGAAGCCCGGCATTTCTAGTTGTGTCAAATTGACACAAATTATATCATAATTACTAACAATATTTAACGATTATCATTCTGTCTGTCTGTTTATAATTTTATGTTACATCTTATGTTGTGATATATTGTGTTTTTCTTTTTCAAGTAGTTGTGTCATTGTTTTTGAAGCGTTTAATTCAATTGTAAATAAATGTTATAGTGTAGTCAGTATAATGTTAATGACATAATTAAGAACATGTTACCTTTGTATAATCATGTGTTGTCCATTGATTACATGCTTAATTAAGATTTTACAGTTTTTATAAAGTCAAAAACTTGTCTTTCTTTTCCATGTCTTACTTTTGTATTTAACTTAAAATTGGTTGAGTAAAATTCATTTATGTTGTAAGTTGATGGGATTTTGACTTACAAAATACTGTGATTTGTGATTTCCTATCTTATATTAGGAAATAATGCAGCTGGTCCATTATTTGTGAGCTGTACAACAAAATTATGAGTGATATTTATATATAATCAATGATCAGTTAAACGATTTGTCGCAAATTTTTTATGCAGAAATTGGTGGCAGAGTATTGTTACATCAATTATATGTGTCTTATTGTACACTCGACAGCACATCAAGTTAAACAGTTGAACTGCGATAACAGCTTTTATTACGTAGGGCATAAAGGCGGTCTCAAGGTCAACATGTATAGTCTGATGTGCCGCTGTGTGTACTTAAATCGTCAAATAACACCAAAACTCGAATCATCATAGGAGATCATGAGTGTAACCAACATTTTTCAATTTAAACAATATAAACGAGAATCTGCTATTTGAATAATGTTAAAAAAGTTAACTACGTAAAAAGGAGTGTATGATCTGTTTTATCCTATCTTAATGACATTTTGGGCCATAATTAGAGCAAAGAGAGGTAATACTTTGTTTGATATTTTAGCAACTTAATTGCACTTATAATAACTGGGCTAGATGACCTGGAGTTGTTAAAGCCAGATATACAAATGTTCAATTTTTAAGGCATCAAAGGTGTATAATGAACAATATACGTACGTATGTTTAAAACTAGTCATTTGGCACAATAGTTAATATCGCACTAAAGCTGTAGGATTGCTGCGAGCCAAGTTATTTAAGTTAGAAGATTCAGCATTTTCACACCTTTATTTATTTCTGAAAGTGCTGGAATTTTACCATCTCGTGTTGGATTTAATAACATGACAAGAGAGGAAGTAGCGCAGAGAAATCTCATGATTCCAGGTCCCCAATCCCGCTAGTTTACAAATGGCTCAATAGATTCGTTATTGCATCTCAATGGGGACTACCGTTTCTTTGCTCACCAGTTGGCGCCACTGTAGACTGAGTTCCGGAGGCATAGCTGTAAAAGGCGATCGGCGCCGAAACAAAGTGTTAATCTTGAATCTAATTAAAGTTTATTATTTATAAATAACTATCTTGATATCAACAAACTTACTTCTGAAATAGTTGCTCTTTGAGGCCGCCTATTTTTGCACTCTTTCTTAATTCCGCTTTCAAAGCGTTTACATTAATCGCCAAATAATCCGTTTTGCGATAATTTTACGAAGAAGATAACTTTACAGCAGGTAAATTAAAGAAATTATAATTTATGTAACAAAGCCCGCTAAAACCAGTTAAAACTGAATGTTATTGGACCTCACGTGACACAAGCGCCTCTCGTGGCAAATTCACTAGCGATAGCCCCCATTGTATATTTTGACACATTTATTAAGGTACTAATGTCAAAATATACGATTGAGATACAATTACGATTCCATTGAGCCATTTGTAAATTAGCGGAATTGGGGCCCAGAGCGATTGTTTGGCAATCCAGATAGTCCGATCGAAGAAAGAACGTCGATCTCTATGATTATATGATAAAAGATATGATTATATCCGACACGACATCGTAAAATTTCAGCTATCAGAAATTAATAAATATATGAAAATGACGAATCTTTTAACTTCAGTAGCTTGGCTCACAACAATCCTACAACTTTAGTGCCATATACCATTGAGCTAAATGACTAGTTCTTAACAAATATACCTTTTTTTGTTGGGCTTTTAAAAATGGGCCTAAAATGTATGGAGCCTGAATGTTCTCCATTACATCGTAAGTTTTTTAAACTAGACTCGTTCTGAGTTTTGTTATATATAAGTAATAATAATGTTCGTATTATTACACCTTTTAGTTGTGCAGACTGTTTCCACAAAATCCTTAGTTATAAATAATAAAATTAATGTTAGTGCCAATAAATGTTTAAGCATAAAATTTAATGTGTTAGATGTATTATATTTTCCCTAAATTGGTAATTTTGTTTTTCTTAACTACATAGTAATCCCTTATCATTTTTTAAACGGATGTCGTGCGCCAATATTACCTACTTAAAATATTTTGAACAAAATACTTTGTTGTAGGTAGATTTTCGTGGTATTTTTATTATAAGCATATTACACTTTTAAACAGTTTAGACTAAAACCGGATTTCTACTAAAGCAATTTATTCTGGTACATACACGTAAAGATAGAACTTTATTCAAACGATCACAACTCAAGTACCGAGACTCGAGCAGACTGGTGGTCATTATTAGTTTAAAAAACATCATATCTTCTTAACTCCGCATTTTAGTGTCAGAGCCGTCATTGACGGGCGTCTAAATTTTTAAAGGTTTAAAGTAAGTAAGTAACAGCCTATAATCATCCCACTGCAGGGAAAATGCCTCCATCATTGAATTCAAGTAACGATAGCAATGATGGGTATGGGCATAATCATCACGCTTGCCAAATGCGGGTTGGTGATTACAAACCCGGGGATCGAACCCGGGACCCCGGGATCTTGGTCCGGTATCTAAACCACTAGACCAACGGGGTATTAGGTTTATATATTAGGTGTTAAAATATGAAATTGCCGTTTTGTATGGACGAAATCGAGAAAAGTCATTTTTCCATACTAACAATTTTTTTGTTTTTTTAAAAACGCCTGAACCGTTTTCGATGCAATTAAAGGTGAAAGTTAAATGGTTATAAAGCTACGCATTATAGTATTTAAATTTCTGAAAATCAAAGTATATAATACAAATATACTTAATTGAAGCAAGAAGGTCAGCTGACACTTTGTAAGGGGTCTTTTCAACGACTTCCTTTGAAGTAATAGGCACTAACTAGTATTGCATTTTTTTTAGTCAAAAGTTACTTTATTTAGTTTTTGATTCAATACAAAAAGAATTACGCAATAATATGACTATACTTAAGAGCTATAAACAAAATAAAAAGTGGGAAAATAATCGGCAATTTCATACTTTAACCCCTATTATATGGCTTATTATATAAGTGCAAATAGGTCATTTCGTATGTCGAAAATAGAAGGAAAATCTCATTAGTTATTATGTTTGTTTTAACCGGCTGGTATTAATTAATATCAATAAAAATAGAAAAATAATGATATTTGCAGACTTTTATCATAAATAAATGGTACAAATCACATCGCGTTGATTTATAAAGAGGGTTCTTAGTTCTATCTTAGACTGTCCTAAAATGTCAGATATTTATAGCAGCCCTGTAGGTATGTATAGCAGTTACAATATTACCATTTTAACACCCACTGAATAAGTAAGGACAAAGGATTTTTTTTGCAGCCATAAACCATTTTGATTTTACCATTACTCTAAAACGCAGTAAAAACAAAGGATGGATGATAAAAGAAATGTAAGGATTTCACGGAAATCGTTCAGTCTTTGCTCACATTACATAATATTTCTACGACATCTTGGGTCTGTTTTTTCATAGTTTAGTAACATCTTTGTTTTTAACTGATTGCTACATACTTTAAGTGCTTACATCTGTATTACTATATTTCTCTCTGTGTTTGTACGTGGTTCGTCGTTTTTGACTTACTCCAAAAACAAATAGTGCTACTTTCTTGTCATCTAAACATTATAAATAATAAAATGTGGTGTCGTCCACATGAGTATTGTTTTTATTTCATCCGCGAATTCACCTGTAGGAATCAAATCGGTCGGCGAAGTTATTATTTACTTGATTACTTGCCAAGTAATCAAGTAAATGCAATACTTGGGTCTTTGTATTCCGTGGCTAGGTTGGTATTGTATTAACATTATCAGCCCGTTAAGGCTGGCGTCCACTAGGCTCGCCGGGAAATCGCGTAATTAATTATGAAGGCGAATTATTTCGATTCGATTCGACTCGTCTCGGCGAGCCTAGTGGACGCCAGCCTTTAGATTGTAGTAGGACTGCCAACCCATATCCTATTAAAATATTATCAAATAAGTCGTTTACGAGTGCCTTAGTTATAATAATAACAACTAGCTAACCAATCATGAGTTTTCTTGTAAGATATCTAAATAGATTCCGTATCTTTTACCCAAGCTATGTACATATACCTAAAATCTAGACTGGTTTAAATAGGGTTTCATACGCGTGCCTTTATAAAAATCGTCTATAAAAGCCATTGATGATAAAAACTCTGGAAATAAGCGCGCCAATAAAACGTAAGTTACGCCATTCTTTCCCTATGGTTACACTAATACTTTTTGTCTGCACCCGAGTAGTGGTACTTATTATAAACGGGGCGACCAGGCACCCCACGGCTAGGCCCGCCAAACGGTCCCACTGTGTCTGTTTTTTGTAAAGGGCGCTTTTTATTGTACTAACAGGACGAGTACAAAGATGATGTGCCTGCTTCGATTGCTTGCGGTAGGTAAGGGCTCAAAAGATAAAATATTAAGACAAACTGTCCCTGCATTAACAGTACCTACTTGAATTTCATTGGTTAAATACGTCGTTTGAAAATGGAATCAAATTAATGAACCATAACTATGCCTGCATAATGAACCATAACTATGCGTGCAGTAACTGTTTTCTAACGACTCCTACTACCTATGCCCATGCAACATGCGCCGGTTTATAAATCTTACGTTGGATAGTTTTACCTACAGATAGAGTCGTGGTAATTTTTATCAATGCCCTCACATACAGTGTAGATGAGTATACTATGAGTTTATTACTCATAGTATACTAATATAAATAATATACATATGCCTAAATAATACCTATTTTTTTCTTTATTTCAGTAAATGTGGTACAAGTGAATACCTAAGTACCTACCTAGGTGATAGTATTAGTATCTTTGTAAGTATCTAATTATCATAGAATTAAGAAATAACTGTAATAGACTGTAAAGAAGAAATAACGTCTTTGAAAAATTAAAAGATTCTTTGGTGTTGGGCAAAATCGTGCACTAGCTGAATGCAACAAAAATATCTAATCTTACTTGCAGTAAAGGCAGTCAGGACTCAGGATACAGAACACAGTTTCTTTATTTTTATGTGAATAAAAATGTTTTTTTTTTATTAATCTAATTAGTTAGATTTAGATTAAATAGCATCTACTTTACTTAAAAGTGTGTTATTATTTTAGGTACTAGCTGTTGCCCGCAACTTCGTACGCATGGAATTTTGAATTAAAAACTATGTGATATGTTCTTCCAGCCAATAAACTAACACCGTGCCAAATATTTAAATCCGTTAAAATTAAAACTACGTATTTCCATACAAACATTCATCCCCTATTTCCTTTGATTTTACCCTCTTGAGGTAAAAATTTGTACAAACTTTAAATTATATTTATAGTTATCAACAATATTTATATCAAACGACCTAAAAATAAATTCCAAACTCTTAGCTTTAAAAATGACGATACTTTCATACAACCCTTCTTGTTTCAACCCTTTACAACCCTTTTTCGCATTAAAAAGTAGGTAGCTATGTCGTTTCTCAGGGTTAGATTAGGTAAGAGGTACCTATTTGTGTAGGTACCAAATTTGTCAAATTTCATCTAAATCGGTTCAGTAGTTTTAGCGTGTAAGCGTTACAGACAGGTTACTTTTGCGTTTATCATAATAAAGGACAATAAGTAGCTATAGTAAGATTAAGACTTCTCTTCGCGTTTTAAAATACCAATCTATGTTAATATGAAACACTAGCTGTTACCCGCGACTTCGTCAGCGTCAATTTCCGTTATTATGATCGCGATTATTTTTGCAACATTTTTCACTCATGCTTCGCTCCTATTGATCGCAGCGTGATGTTATATAGCCTAAAGCCTTCCTCGATAAATGGACTATCCAACACAAAAATATTTTTTCAACACGGGCCAGTGCTTCCTGAGATTAGCGCGTTCAAACAAACAAACAAACAAACTCTTCAGCTTTATAATATTATATTAGTATTAGTATAGATTACCTAGACCTACATAACTTTCTGAACTACCTATTTTTAAACATTAAAATAGGTAAGTACAAATAATTTGTATTCATTGTATGTAGTCTGTTATTACAAGAGCATTGGATTTTTATGTAATGGTATAATACACATCGCGCGCTTCACCACGGTACATTAATAATCCATCACAAATCATCAGTCCATGCTGGACACAGGTAGGGTTGCCAGGTCGCCAAACCTAATAGCCGGACAGACCAGCCAGTTTTAGAAAGACCGGACACCCTACACTATTGAAGATTTTGTGTCTCAGTATTAATAATAACGAAAAATTTTTATGTAAAATCAAGCTTTGATTATTATCATAATTCTTTGTAAATTCTTTCTAAATGCGAGAGCGACCGATAGTCGGCTCGGTGCTCGCTCGTCTGCGAAATGTAAAAAGCCTAACAAAAGCCGGACAGGCCGGACACCGTTTATTTTGGCCGGGCACGATATCAAAAAGCCTGCCTATGTCCGGCTTTATCCGGACGCCTGGCAACGCTAGCACAGGTCTTTCCAAAAAGGAGGATCTTGCCATAATCGCCATGGCCCATGCTTGGGCATCGCGATCGCATTTATTTGGCCCAATGGTGTAGTTCTCCTTTAGTCACCTCTTACGACACCCATAAGAAGAGAAGGGATGATTCTATTCTTTTAACATGCCGGGGTGCACCACCACACGACCCCGTATCCACGAGTTTTACACACGTTTACAAACGTGTTAAGTAATTTAATATATGTAAGTACCTACTAGTAAATTATTGAAAACTAGTACGTAGCTTCTTGCAAAATATACATCCTACAAAATTATTCTGGATAGGTAATATACCTAGGTTCTTATCAACTTAGTCAGTCATAAATATTGGTTTATTGCGGGTTCCGCAGCCTTAATATAATACATACTTATATGATTGTGAGAGAGTTATTCTAAAACTAACAATGCGTCTCCATGACGTCCTTACAGGGGGGGTGTTGCAAATGTTGCAATTATGTAGGTACTTACACCATTGAGTTCGCAATGTAAATGTACACACATCATTTTTATATTACAAAAACGGGGTCGAAGGCCGTAAATAGCCCTTACGGCCTTCGACCCATACATATGAAGAACATACATTTATTTCTTAAGAAACACACATATTACGTGTACGTACACAATTTCAATACCAGAAATAAAGATAAACTCGCCGTTCCGCCTGCGAAAAGTAGGAAAATCGTTCATGGGAAATTGTATTCGTATTTTCAACAAATTACCAGAGGGTATTGCTGAACTCCCTGTACATAAACCTAAATCTTTATAGCCACCGTTTGATATGTTTACGGATCGCGGTCCATCTAATTTTACTGTCATTTCATATCACTAGCATGTTATTGTTACACAGGGTAGGTATTAGGTAAATGGTAAAACAAGCCGTAACCGGCCTATGTTAACATTTCATGTTTAAATAAATGCTATGGTGGTGTTAGAAAGTGGATAATATCGTTTTTTTTTCTTCATAAAAAATTAAATAAGTTATTATATGAAAATGAATGTGGACATGGTTATGGGAAACGTTATTCTACCGTGACACATAATAATATACTATGTTAGGTAGGTAGGTACCTAACTGCTGTTTTAAACCGAAACAGCTACCCTTTGCAAAGCTAAGTTAACACATGCATAGTATGCTAGTCTAGATAGTATTGTGCTAACAAAACACGAAAACGTTTTTTGTTCTGTGTTTATACCTACCTACTAGTGTAAACGTTCACTAAAGATCAGTTAAACAAAAAAGTAAATGATTTAGCCGAATGGAGAACCTAGGCTCCGCTATATGTTAATAGGTTAATTACAATGGCTATTTCGGCTTATTATAGTTTGTTCGTTTATCAATGAAAGGCCGTAGATACCAAATCAAATGTTTTGTCGACCTTATTTACCACCATGGTATTTAACGACCAAATCAATTACAGTAACCCGTAATAAAAAATCATTTGGTAAGAGCATTTAGCAAAATATTGTACCTACGATGAAATCCCACCTTACTTTAAATGGCTTTTGTTATTTTTACAAGAAATCGTATTATGTTTAACCCTCCATAGTCGAGTGGCTTAGAAAACTGTTTTCAATCAGTCGCTTATCAAGCGTTAGCGTTTAAGTCCCGTTCGATTCCCAACGGATCAATGTTAGATAAGTAAAACTTTTTTACACTGTCTCGGGTCTGGGTGTTTCTGGTTGTTTTACGATAGATACCTATCCCCTAAAGGCCTAAACAAGTGAAATTAATAAATTAATTTACAACAATATGTACTTATGTTAATTTTATCTAATTAAGCTTCAGGCCTGAGAGCTAGGCTGCGAGCTGATTCACAGTGGAATCCTAAAAATACTACTAAGTACTAAAGATAACGCTACCGTGTCTGTCTGACCATAATTAATTATTTTAATCAGCCCTTAATAAGTAATAATTAACGCCGATTATGGTGCTTGGTAAGTAATCAATGAAAGATATTTTGAAAACGCGGAGGCTAGGTAGGTAGGTATTGCTCATGCTAATGTTAGTAAAACTAATATCAATCAGCAGTAAGTAGGCACTTTTCAAGATAAGAACGAACCATTTATTTATTATGATGTTAGTAGCAACCAACTAAACAAACAAAACGCTGGTAGCGACAATGAATATTATTATAGGTACTACGATATTATGGTCTCCTAGACTTCTTTCCTAAATTTCGTGGTGTTGCCCAAGAATAATGTATTTTATCGCTTTTACCATAAGTGCTAAGAACATCACACCCTTATATCTCAAGAAATAAAAACTAC
The DNA here is from genome assembly GCA_949315895.1 of Anania crocealis. NCBI lineage: Eukaryota > Metazoa > Arthropoda > Insecta > Lepidoptera > Crambidae > Anania > Anania crocealis. Next base: position 16,900,413 of record OX438859.1, on the reverse strand, counting down.
TTCTCGGGTCCCTCAAAATACCAAATCGTAAACAAACGTGTGTCGGTCGGTCGTGTACCATTCAAGCGCTATGTTTTATTGGCATCCCTTTCCCGCTGACGTTTGCCGCGCTTTTTACTTTTTCGAATGAAACGTTGGCGGCATTTAAAATAAGGCGCGAGTTAATTTTGGTCGTACGCTGGTAAGGGGAGCCTCAATATGACTGGGTCATTTTTTGATATACTTCTTAAATAGACATAGGAAAGATATTTATCAAAAATATTTTTTTGGGTTCGCAGTAGCCTAAATCCTTAATTTCAAGAGTTTTCTCAGCTTATTTTCCAAGAAATCAGGCTTTATCGGTTTCCGAAGGAAATGTATGGAAAACAATGTGGTATTCAAATATAGACTCTAAACAGAACTGATTAAGTCTACATTCATATAAATTTAGAAATCAATACGTCACGGATATACGTATTACACGATGCTCCGATAAGTTCATACGGTTGGTAGTAGTGGAGTTTTCGGCCAATCACAGACGATGTAGATGGCGCTGTAAGTCCGACGCGAGACGACCCCAAGCTAGCTTGCACTGGGAACATTTGCTTCGAGCTCCATACATTTCTTCTGGTTCTCTACGTCTACAGTTTGGTTGTGTACCAGTTCAAAAATTATTTCAAAATTTTTGCCATCAGGTAAGTCTAATAATTTTTCTAATCAAAGTCAAGTGATATTTTACGTTTAATCGTGTTTACTGCGACGTAATTCGTGAAATTATTTTTCATTCCACGTTGGAATTAGCGTTCAAACATGGCTATAGGCTTCGTTGTACTTTCCTTAGTAAGCGTGGGTATGGCGAAGGACGCCTTATTTTAAATAATTAATTTCTCGGATCTTTTCCATTGAAGGTTGGAAACAGTTCTTCTACAACTTATAGACCAATAATCATAGGATTATTTGCTAATTATGTCATCTTTACTTATTGCGTATTTTCAACACAATACGTGAAAACAAAATGGCTTACAACCCAAGCCTAGGCCAGTGAACTCGATATATGGGGCGATAACAATATTTCATGTTTTTTATTCTATTTTAGACCTGTTTCTGCTTATTTTGTTCTACATATTGATTATCTTTTGATGAGAAATATAAAATTTGTGAATTATGTGCTGTAAAAGCGTTTCCCGCCAAAATGCCGCCCTACTTGTAACGTAGCAAGCCTAGCGTTAGGATCTGTCTGTTTTATTATAAAGCATGGCCCTAATAACCTGTTGGCTTGCATTTACTTACTGTTTTCGTGTTTAATTTCAGGAAAAAAGTTAAAATGACGGACAAGCCCAAGCGTCCAATGTCAGCCTACATGCTGTGGCTTAACAGTGCAAGAGAACAGATAAAGGCCGATAATCCAGGCCTAAAAGTCACGGAAATCGCAAAGAAAGGTGGAGAAATATGGAGGTCAATGACGGATAAGAGTGTAAGTTTATTTATTAAGTATTATCTAGACATTTTCTTGAGTTGAAATTATTGTTCTAAGTCGTATGTTTGCCACAGGTCTGGGAAGAAAAGGCGGCACAAGCGAAAGAAAAGTACACAAAAGATCTTGAGTCATTTAATGCTAATGGTGGTGGTGGCGGTGAAGGAGGTGGCAAGAAGGCACAAAAGCGAGGCAAGAAGGCCGCCAAGAAACCAGCAGCGCCTGCTGTGAGTATACCTCCTCTTTAAGTAAGCATTTAAAGATTGTCATTAGATTTTCTTACATGTGGGTTTTGTATTACAGAAAGCTAAGAAGAAGAAGGAGGAATCCGATGATGAGGAAGGTGATGAGGAGGAAGAAGAAGAAAGCGAATGATCTCCCCAATCTGCAAGACAATTCTGTTCATATTGAATAATTTACTTGGACTTAATTTATTACAAAGTAAAAAAATGGACTGACTTTCCAAAGTCTGTACAACAGTTCCACAATTTTCTATTCTAATATTTTACATTTGATTCTATGGATTTATAATTTCAATCCATTTTGCAGCAATAGTTTTTGGTCTCTTTTTTGATAAAATTGTTGAATGTTTTGCTGTGTTATTGTACTACTTAGTTTTTGTAGTATTGATAGTAATAGATGTAAGATGACTGCAGAGTTTGGAAAGTTTCACCACAGGCTAGGGTCTAGATTTCTAAGCCTCAAAAAAAATAATGTTTAAGTGTTAGCATGTATACACCGGGGAATTGTACAGTTAGCCCTCCCTCGTTAAGTTCGCTGTGACTACTGGATGCTCACATCTGAGATGTACCTTGATGGTTTCATCAAAACTTGTATGTCTGCAGCTCTCCCAATATTTGCTGTAATGTTTTATTTTAAAGCTGTGCTTTGAATGAATATGCCATAATGTATTGTCAGTGTTTGTATGAATTCTTGGGACATAACAGTTTTGGTCAAACTAAACCAACATGTAAAATTAGAGACTATTTCATGGAAGGATATAATAACTAATTGTTAATTAAACCTACCTCTTCTCATTGTAAATTGCATCGCTGATAACGGTACCAAACTTTAATCTAAGAACAGGCAGCACAGGTTTTACTTGTGTTGAGCAGTTTATATTATTTAGGAAATTGATGTGTATGTTGTATTTTTAGTTAGTTAATAGGTAGGTTTTCGATGTGATTTGTCTCTCAAATTTTACATTTGTGTTATTTTGTAAATGAGAATTAGCATTCCTCATGTCAATACGGATTTTACATGTTCAATAAAGTAATTTCATATAAAATTGACGAAGTTTCATTAACCTCTCGATTGTATGTAATTCCAGACACAATAGAAATAATTGTTATCGCGACCGCCGGCGGTCTTATGATCCTGTAGGAGTTCAACGCAAACAATAACAATCCAGTAATATCCTTGTAGAACCTGAATACCATAAATGAGATTTGGAGAAGCGAGAAGGCTATTTTGTGAGTGTCCTCCCGCGCTTTGTTTTTATAGGCGGAGGAAGGTCACAAAAAACAAGGCTGGCTATTATAACGAATAGGTAACCGCGCAGTGCGCGTACGTGTGCCTCGCCCTGTCGCCCTACGCAACGCAGCGTATCGCTACGTCAAAAATAATAGGAGCTAGGACCCTGTCAGGGTTTGAGAATATTCCTGGAAATTCAAGTACTTGCTTTTTAATTGGAATTGGATCACATAAAAACCACATTCATAAATAAATTCAATACTATTATATTCTACAAAGAAAGAGGGTGTGCGTTATGCCAGCGGAAAAGTATCAAAATTTCTTGACTTTAACCACACACGTAATTAGTGTCAGCTCGTGTAATTGTGCACGAAATTTTGAATTTGTGCATGCAACCCCTATGGAGATATTCGCAAAAAGCGCAGTAATGTTATTCCAGCGGCACCTTTTATTTCCTGAAGACTTTTCTGAAAACAAATTAGCCAGGGAATTTATCTTAAATTTGTGTTTCTCAAGGTTTTGAAGTTATTTAAAATGCAGCTGGAGTAACATTTGCGTAGTTGATATATGTTAAGAACGATAAAACGCACAAACTTAATTTTTTTTGTTTGCGTTCGCCCAGCAAAAAGTATTGCCTATTCGAAAATTGGATGATGCAGATAATTAGTGCCTTACATCGTGTAAATGTGCTCGAAATTTTATATTTGTGCGTCCAACAGCTTCAGAATTATTTAAGAAAAATGGATTCTACTGCACGAACGTTCGCCCAGCAAATTTTTTTTTAATTTATGCGTCTAGCTGTATATTAAATATGCAAAAAGGTAGCTTATGTACGAGTGTAAATGTGCCGTAAAATCCAAATTTGTGCCTCTTAAGATGTCAGACTTATAAGTTTTTTGCTGGGCGTTGCTGTATATCGGAAACGGTTGGACGCACACTCATGATTTTTTGTATACAGATACAGTAAATTTGTGCATATTTGTGCCGCAATTTTCATTAACATGACTAGCATGGTTGAGGAACTGAAACGAAACGATCGCCCAGCAAAAAACTAAATAAGTCTGATATCTTAAGAGGCACAAATTTGGATTTTACGGCACATTTACACTAGTACATAAGCTACCTTTTTGCATATTTAATATATAGCTAGACGGATAAATTAAAAAAAAAATTGCTGGGCGAACGTTCGTGCAGCAGAATCCATTTTTCTTAAATAATTCTGAAGCTGTTGGACGCACAAATATAAAATTTCGGGCACATTTACACGATATAAGGCACTAATTATCTGCATCATCCAATTTTCAAATAGGCGATACTTCTTGCTGGGGGAACGCACACATTTTTTTACACACGATGTGATGAATTTGTGCGTGATATGAGCAAAAACAAAATTTAAAAAAAAGGCACTGGTTATAAGATAAAAAATAAAATAAAATAAACTATAATCGGTCCTAGCACTGTAAATAGGAGTCATAGAGATGAATTATTGACAGTGATGCATAGCTCTTGATCGCCTGCAACGTATAATTAAGTCTACTGTAAGCCAATAACTAATAAGAGATGCATAATTGACAAATTTTAATCTTAGATTGAACGATTTTGGTATGGATTGCCAAGAATTCAGACATACCCATAGAGTGTTCATTCAGTCATCAACCTGCAAAATTGCAGCAAAATATACCTATTATGTATAAAGTTAAAATACAACGCGCAAAACCGTGATAAACCGACCAAGTTGGACTATCAAAAAGCGGCCGCGCAATACTTACTGTTACCCTTCTGAAACTGACAGCGTTTGCTGTGGGTGGGTACAGGTGCCTACACAAGTTATACACAATTTGTAAGAAATTAAACAACGATATTGATTATGTTTTTTAATAATGTATGTACGTTTTAATCACAGATATAATATATTGTTATGATAATGGGTACTTAACTTTCCTTAAATTCTTTATTGTACCTACACATTAATAAAGTTATACACACATGAAATGTTTTATTATGACGAAGTGTGTACATTTGTGTGCGCGCCTGTATCCATAACGCTGTCAGTTTCAACTTCGTCGTCTATATTTTAATACATACATTTGCAATTCAATATCATGTAGGTAGCCGAGTCCTACCTGGGGTCTGAATCTAGGTATGTCCTGGGTCCTGCCCAATTTTCCTTTTTTCCATGTTCCTGCCATTTCTATATAACTCTTTCTTGTGTGCGTTACACCAGCGGAAAATTATCGAATTTCTTGACTTTAATTAACCACACACATAATTTAGAGTGTCAGCTCGTGTAATTGTGCACGAAATTTTGAATTTGTGCATGGAACCAAGAAGCTTAATGGAACCCCTATGGAGATATTCGAAAAAAAAAAACACTTTCCGCTAGAGTAACGTTACAACAGCGGCACCTTTTTTTCCTGAAGACTTTTCTGAAAACAAATTAGCAAGGGAATTAGAGCATAACGTGCTGTAAATGTGCGTGTTTATCTAAAATTTGTGCGCCTCAAGGTTTTGAAGTTATTTAAAATGCCGCTGGAGTACCTAACATTTGCGTAGTTTCTATATATCAAGAACGGTAAAACGCACGAACTTTTTTTTTTTTTACACACGATGTGATGAATTTATTTATGCGTGATTTGACCAAAACATAATTTAAAAAAAAAGGCACTGATTAGAAGATACAAAATAAAATAAAATAAAATAAACTATAATCGGCCCTAGCACTGTAAATAGGAGTCATAGAGATGAATTATTGACAGTGATGCATAGCTCTTGATCGCCTGCAACGCATAGTTAAGTCTCGTTAGCCAATAACTAATAAGAGATGCATAATTATGACAAATTTTGATCTTAGATTGAACGATTTTGGTATGGATTGCCAATAATTCAGATATACCAATAATTAGAGTGTTCCTTCAGTTATCCACCTGCAAAATTGCAGCAAAATATACCAATTAATTATGAAGTTAAAATAAGAAACAATTACGACGCGTAAAACCGTGATAAACCGACCAAGTTTACACGACTATCAAAAAGCGGCCGCGCAATACTTACTGTTACCCTTCTGAAACTGCCAGCGTTATGGATACAGGCACGCACACATATATTATGCTATGCTGGGTGGCGAGTGGGTGGTGAGACGTTGGCGGCCCCTTGCAACGACATGCACAGTCGTTGCAAAGGGTGGCCACAGTTCCTGGTCGGCGAGGATGCTTGCGGACCCGACCCGAAGTCGTAGATGGGGGAGGACGAGAAGGTATACGCCAAACTCAACTTCCCCCCTCTAGCAAGCTAGTGGGCGTTGGGCCGGGGGGCTCAACCACAGTCTTGACAGTCTATAATAGACTGTGGCTCAACGCTCAGCATTGCACAGCTTGCCAGACTGGGGGTGATTCCTGGTGTACAGGATCACCCATATTTTATGCCAGAGGGCTGGCATAGGCCGTACGTAGGCGGTGCATGGAGGGCATCCTAAGGGAAACCCATACACCGCCAACATACGTTGCAAGCTTAGAGCATTTCAACATATAATCAAAGGTTGCAAGGTACCCCGCAGGTCATTTTAGTGGGTATGCTTGTCTGGTTACCGACAAGAGAGTCCCACATAATCTACTGCTGCCCCTGAAGCAGTAGGTATGTGTAATCATGCATTTTATTAAGTATTAATTTATTAAGTATTTTTATTATGAATGTAGAATTCCTACTAATGACATGGCAGCATGATCTCAGACCTTAGCTGGTTCTACAAGGAACAAATAAACAAAATAAAATAATATTTTTTTTAATATAAATTTCACGGATTTCGACGGATCCATACAGCCTAGTCTTTAGTTAAAATGTCATTATAAAATACATAAATTATCATGATTACTTACATAACTAGCCTAACAGAGCCTAACATAACCTAAACTAATCTAACACATTGAAATGTGATGGTAGTTCACACCACAATGATCACTGGAGTTTTACGCGGGAACGACGATCCAAATCGTCAAGAAGCTCTACTATGTCTCTCACATCCATTTAAATAATCTGCCTCACTGACACCTTCATACAATAATACCACCACATTATTACAGTAATTGCCGAGTATAGTTAATTTATAAACCTAAGAAACAAAGTCAGTCCTGCTCCTTTCGTTTCCCGCGCAAAACAAAAAAATTAAAGTATATTAAGTAGCTGGGGTTTTGCGCGGGAAACGAAAAGAGAAAGATGGACTTTGTTTCGTAATTTTCTGAAAGTGGCATTGTTATTATAATGTGTCAGTCAGTGAGTAGGATAAATCAAATAAAAGTGCGAAACAAGGAAAGAGGAGGGTAGTTTTTGCGAGTGTGGTTATTACAGGTGCTTGTAGAAATTTCGTTAATTATTTGTATTTAGTAGTGCTTTGGTTCCACTTTTTATATATAATAAGCCTAATTATCATTTTAGCTAGGGTTGTGGTATATTTATCTGGTAAGTTAAAACATTATGGACCCTATTCCCCCTGATCCCCCGGATCCGCCAGATCGGACCCCATCGCCTATGGAGCTGTCCTTGCCTGTGTTTTCTCAATCGGCGACTAAACGTCGTCTCGAGACGGATGATGCTGCCGAACCCACTAAGAGGTCTGTTACCGACCCCTCCGCGACAAATTCTAGTTCTCCTAGTGGTAGTTCCCAATCCCAACCAATGTACACGCACCCATCCATTGTAATTGCGCCTAAATCGTATAGCGACACATATAAAGGCCCTTTTATTGTACACGTTTCTCGAATTAAATCTGACCCCTCAGCCCCAACATTCATCCAGCCCATAAGGTTCGGCAGATTCTCGTTCAGCGACCAACAAGATCTCGAATGTAGCCTTGGACGGAGTAAATAAGATAGGAAGGAATAGGATCCCCGTAGAGTTTAGCTCCCCTTCCGCAGCAAACAACTTCATTAATAACGAACTACTGTCTCTTTATAAATACGTTTCATCAATCCCTACATATAACGTGACACGCATTGGCCTCATTAAAGGTATTCCTTCGGATTGGACGATGGAGGAATTGGCAGAGTCTTTGACTGTCCCAGCTGGGTGTGGAATTCTCTTAAAAGCTAGACGATTAAATAGAAAGCAAGTGACGGATAATAAAGTATCATGGGTACCCACTCAGTCTGTTGTGGTTACATTCAAAGGTCAGGTTCTTCCTGAAAGAGTTTTTGTTTACCACACGTCTATCCCTGTTGAGACGTACCAACTCCCTACTATCCAATGCATGAATTGCTGCAGGTTTGGACATGTGAAAGCACAGTGCCGTTCTAAATCGAGGTGCTATCGTTGCGCCCAACCCCACTCAGCTGAAAGCTGCAATGTGGAAGAGGACAAGTCAACATGTCTCCATTGCTCAGGCCCACACTATGCCCTGAATAGGTCATGCCCAGAGCATTCGAGACAAAAATCTATAAAGCTGGTCATGTCGCAAGATAATGTTTCGTATGAAAAAGCCTCATCCTTTTATCCACCAGTTCGCAGGTCTTATGCGGACATGGCTAAATCCTCCACACCACAACAATCTTATACACCTACCCTTCCCGAAAGTCTTTCCCAAAAATCATCAACCTCATATAGAAAAACAATTTCACGTGCCCCTACTCGTCCTTTTACTCCTGGTAAGAGCTATGACCGACAAGCTCACCAAGCTATAGTTGGTGATTGTTGCTCTGCTCTCCCTAACGGATGTGCTCTTAACTCAAATTCGTCTCCTCCATTTGCTTCTGAGGAGAACAATAAACTCCTGGAGCTTATGCTGTGCTTGGTCCTCCGTATCGTTTCCGGCCAAAAAAATCTCCCAAATTTCGAAATTTTCTTTAACTAAAAACTATAAAAATGACATCAACGGTAGTTCAGTGGAACTGCCAAAGCATTAGAGCCAAAAAACATGTTTTTTTTTTTATTAATAAATTTTCTCCTTCGCTCTTAGCCGTCTCGGAGACCTGGCTACTACCTGATTCACATTTTCGTGTCTCAGGCTACTCGTGTCTCCGGGATGATAGGACCGATGGCTACGGGGGTAGTGCCCTTCTTATAAGGCGCTCCCTCCGTTACTCTCAAATCCACCTCCCCCCTCACAGCCAAGACATTAATATCGTGGCAGTGCGAGTACTTGATGATTCTATTCTGTCTGTCTACATCCCTCATCCTAATGCATCCTCGCTTAATGAATTGGGGCTCCTATAGGATTGATTCTCCTGGTTTGTTGCTGATGGACCTTTTGGACGACCTTAACCTGTGTACTTTGAATGATGGCCGTCCAACGAGAAGGTTACCAACTCAAAACTCGGCTTCTGCAGTGGACTTATTACTTTGCTCTCCAAATTTAACGCCTCTCTTTTCATGGGATGTCCTAAATTGTACCTTTGGTAGTGACCATTTTCCTGCTATTTTAACTTTACCCGAAAAAACTACATCACTCTCTCGACCCCCTCCTCTCTTAAAATACAAAACTAATAATGCTGACCGGGCTTCTTTCGCCTCTTCAGTCAAACATAAATTAGAGTCAAAATTGCAATAACTTAAGTCCCCTTACCGCTTATTCAGTTTTTGTTGATACCTTAAAATCATCGGCAGATTCCCACATTCCCCTAAAAAGAAAGTGCCGTAAGATCTCTACTCCCTGGTGGGATGCTGAGTGTACCGCCATGGTTCAGAAACGTAGAGGGGCCGAAAAGAGGTACAACCAGGCAATGACTCTGGAGAATTATATCAATTATAAAAAGGTAGCTGCTCAAACACGAAAGTTTATATCAAAAAAGAAAAAAACAGGATGGATAAAATTTTTTGAGAGCATGTCACCTAGATCGTCTTCTTCCCTAGTTTGGAAGCAGATAAAAAGATACCGCCAGTCTCTTGTTCCATTAAACTCTCCGTCAAACGACCCTTTGACATGGGTGGAATCTTTTGCTGACAAATTAGCTCCTCCTTATGTTCCATATATAGATTGTTTCCCATCCTCTACTAGTGCTCCTCCTTCTTCTTTAGAGGAACTTAATTTAACCTTGACTGGGCTGATGGACTCATCCCCTGGTATTGATGGCATTCCTTATTCTTTCCTTATCAAATCCCCAAAACAGGGCAAAATTATATTTTTTAAATTTAGTGAATTCCTTTTTCGACGAAGGAATTCTCCCAGACTCTTGGAAGCATCAATTAGTAATCCCCATCCTTAAACCAAAAAAAGATCTTTCAGGCCCTAACTCATACCGACCCATAGCTCTCTCCTCTGTCCTTCACAAAATAATGGAACATATGATCAGGATCCGACTAGATTTTTTTATGGAATCCAATGCAGTTCTGTCTAAGACACAATTTGGCTTTCGCAAGGGCGTAAGTACTTTGGACAGTTTAAGTATCCTGACTACAGATATTCGGTTGGTCTTCAAAAATCAGGAGTACCTTGTTGGAATTTTTTTAGACATATCCTGTGCCTATGACAACGTCCTTCTTCCAGTATTCAGGCATGAATTGCTTCAGCTGAGTGTCTCGGAGAAGTGGGTTCGTCTCATCTGCAACACATTAATGTCTAGGTATATATCAGTAAGAAACCAGGATACTGTTCCGCCCCCTCGTCTAGTTTGGAAAGGCTAACCTCAAGCATCCGTACTTAGCCCTCTGCTTTATAACATTTATACTTATGACCTAGATAAAACTGAAGATTCCTTCTGTAACATTCTTCAATATGCCGATGACATTGCTGTTTACATCTCCTCAAAATCTCTTTCAGAATCATCATCTCATCTAAACTCTGCCCTACAATACCTTGACAATTGGTTATCTAACCATGGTCTCTCTATTTCTGTTCCAAAGTGTAGTTGTGTTATTTTCACTCGCAAACGAGATATTCCGGATATACAAATCTCACTCAGCGGAGATCCTATCCCATGTAGTAAAGAAGTAAAATTCTTGGGCTTAGTTTTGGATTCAAAACTGACTGGTATTCCGCATTTTAACTACACCCTCGGGAAAGCAGAAAAAGGTTTAAATATCCTCCGTGCGCTTTCAGGTACTTGGTGGGGTGCCCATCCTTACTCCCAAAAAATATTATATAATGCAGTCGTACGCAGCCACTTCGATTACGCATCCTTTCTTTTAGACCCGTGTAGTAAAGCTGTTCTAGAAAAACTGACAAAAACTCAATCCAAATGTCTGCGTGTTATATTGGGAGCAATGAAATCTTCACCCATCAATGCTCTCCAAATTGAAGGAGGAGATCCTCCCCTCTATCTCCGTAGACAGTATCTTAGTGACAGGTTTTTTGTTAAGGTTGCCCAGAATTCTCGCCATCCCCTACTGGCTAAACTTAACCTCCTATCATCATTTAGTAGTCAATCTAATTCTCAAAATACTCCTTGCATCCTCCTTAGTTTTCAAAAATTCAACCGTCTCCCTTCACCATTATCAAATCAAATCAAATTCTTTTTTTGCTTCTGCTTTGAATCATTAACCTTTGACCCCCCTATCATTCTTAATTTCGGTATTTCTAAGCACTCCTGTTCTGCTTCTCAGGAATTCAAAAATATTATCTCCAAACATTGGCAGGGCTGGCTTTGTATGTATACGGATGCGTCCAAATTAGCTGAAGATAGTTGTGTCGGATCGGCAGTCTGGATCCCTACATACAGAATCTCCTTAAGTTTCAAATGCCCCCTCTCAACATCAATCTTTACGGGAGAATCTATAGCCATATTAGAAGCAATCCTGTACGTAAGTTCTCACTGTTTAAATAATACTATCATCTTCACCGATTCGCTAAGCTGCCTCCAATCAATTTTAGCGAACCCTTTTAAATCGAAAACAAAGTTCCCCACTATTCTCAATATAAGAAAAGCTCTTTTTACCTGCAGACAGAAGGGTTTGAACTTAGTCCTTGCTTGGATTCCCAGTCATGTCGGGATTCCGGGTAATGAATCAGCTGACTCATGCGCCAAAAATGCTGTCACTACTGGCTCCTTAGACCACTACAAATTATTTTCTCACGACGTTGCTTGCCTTTCCCGGTCTCATCTACTCACTTCTTGGAATATTCACTGGGAGAACTCGAAACGGAAAGGCATTGCTAGGTATTATGCAGACATCCAACAAGTCATTCCCCCTAGACCTTGGTTTTGCAAATATCCTCATCTTCTTAAAAAAATTGTTTCCATTGCGTGTCGACTTCGCATAGGCCATTATTGTACTCCAGTACACTTGGCAAAGATGCGTATAAGGGATAGCTCCATATGTGAATGTGGTCTTGATGAAGGAACATCAAATCATATTTTCTTTAATTGCCCCAGATTAAGTTTCTCGTTGTATGACTTTCTTCCTAAAACCTTTCCTCGTTCAACTAACATTAAATGTATCCTTCGTTCTATTAATCTCACACTTTTAAAATCTTTATCTAAATTTATAAACATTAATATAATAAACCTGTAAGCTTTATGTTATGTACGCTTAAAGTATTGTAAAAATCTCGTATTGTCGTGTAACAGCTGCACACGTGATACTGGCCGAACAGTGTACCCACTGCGGAAAACGCAAGTTCGTGGCCATAAAAAGAAGAAGAAGAAGAAGAAACAAGGAAAAGCGCTCCTATTTGACTCTGATCCACGTTCTCGCGTAAAACTCCTGTAATCATTGAAATGTATAAACCACAAAGCATTTCAATGAATTAGGTTTGTTTAGGTTATGTCAATGTATTGTATTTGTATTTTAAATTGACATTTTAACTTAAGACTAGGCTGTATAAACTCGTCCAAAGCCGTTAAATTTTTATGAAAAAAAAACCCTCTATTATTCTGACAGACAACTGTCAAAACAAAAGCGTCAAACCGTCAAAAGTAATTGTAGGTACCTACATCCTACGTAAATATTAAAATAAATAAAACCAAAGTAAACAAAGTACCTAACAAATCAAGGAACGAAATCTTGAAATTAAAATAACAATTTTCAAAGTGCATTAATAAAAACAATTTTTTTTGTAAATTTGTTTTTCTTTGTAACTTTTTTAGTTTGATTGAGACCTTTTGACTGTCAAGCGTAGATTTCATCGCATTCGCCGTCGCGAAGAGGGCAGGATTTTTAACAGCTTACCTCCATAAGTGCACCTTTTCAATAAATTAGTTTAAATCTGTTAAACCTCTTTCTGTTTTCATCTAAGGCTAAAATTTTTTGTTAATTGAGAAGGACACTATTTTAACGAAGGAAAAAGCGATCAAGTGATTACTTTTGTTCAGTGAAGTTGGGTAGCTTACAATGTCTCTTGAACAGGTAGCGGTGGAAAGTGGTGGGTCTCAGGTGGCCCTCGTTACAGGAGGCTACGACCATACCATTAAACTATGGCAAGCACACAGCGGTGTTTGCCTTCGCACCATGCAGCACCCAGATTCGGTAACCTATCTGTCTCTAAAGATCATTAGAAGTACAAAAAAAGTAGCTAAAGCTGAAGCTAATGACGACTTTTATACTATTAGGGGTTAAAGTATGAAATTGCCGTTTTGTATGGACGAAAATCAGAGAAAAGTCATTTTTCCATACTAACAATTTTTTGTTTTTTTCAAAACGCCTGTTCCGTTTTCGAAGCAATTAAAGGTGAAAGTTAGATGGTTATAAAGCTACGCATTATAGTATTTAAATTTCTGAAAATCAAAGTATATAATATAAAATGTACTTAATTGAAGCAAGAAGGACAGCTGACACAATGTAAGGGGTCTTTTCAAGGACTTCCTTTGAAGTAATAGGCACTAGTAATTGCATTTTTTTTAGTCAAAAGTTACTTTATTTAGTTTTTGATAGAATACAAAAAGAATTACGCAATAATATGACTATAATTAAGAGCTATAAACAAAATAAAAAGTGGGAAAATAATCGGCAATTTCATACTTTAACCCCTATTATTTGTGTTATATTTTTTTCAGCAAGTTAATGCATTAGAGATAACTCCAAGTGGACAAATGGTTGCAGCGTGTGGTTACCAACATATACGAATGTATGATTTTGGCGTAGTGCCAACCCAGATCCTGTGATGAATTTTGAGGGTGTTACAAAAAACGTTTCAAGAGTGGGATTTCATGTAAGGATAAGAATGAATTTGGTCAAACAAGAATACTGTCTGGCTGTGTTTTAATCTTAAATTTAATTTAACACTGGATAAACACACCTTATTCAAGGTGCACCCTGCTCCTAGCTACCTGATTCAATTTCTACATCAAATTATTGTCTCAGGTCTATGTGTAAAAGCGCCTCCAGGGGCCTATTTGCAGAAATAAAACTGATTTTAACTGATGATTTTAATGTGTTTTTGCACTTGATTTGTTTCTGATTTCAAAAAAAGTGCTATAATAATTATTTTAATCAGAAACAATGTATGTGATGTCGGCCACATTTTACTTTTTTTTCATATTTCTTAGGAAGACGGGAAATGGATGTACACAGGTGGTGAGGACTGTACAGCTAGAATATGGGACCCGAGGTAACATTGTTTCTATTTCATTGGACTTGATGGTTATCTAAGCTATGTTAATAGATAATGTTTTTCTAATGAGCAGAGCTGGTCGGGCAGCTGCAATGTCAAAGGATATTTCAAGTGCCAGCTCCAGTGAATGCTGTTGTGCTCCATCCCGATCAAACTCAAATTATGGTCGGGGATCAGAGTGGCATAATACACATGTGGGATCTCAGGACAGATAAGAACGATCAATTAGTATGTATTTCAATCATAGAAAGTGATATAGATAGTTGTAATAACACTTTTATTTATTAAACTTACAGTATACATATAAAAGCCCTCGATTGTATGTTATTCCAGACACAATTAAAAATCAATTGTTATAGTGACCGCCGCCGGTGGTCTTATGATCCTGTCGGAGTTAAAGGTGGTTTCAGACTGCCAGTGTTTCCCAAACATTGTTCTGCCATGGCCTGGTAATTTTCACATTGCCCCTTTGTGACCCATCTTAATACTTTTAAAACCAAACTGGTTCCATTAGGTAAAACAATACACATTTTCAATACTACTATTTAGTCACATAATGCGAATACTTCGCACGCTGCCTACGCTTTAGTAAAGTTTTTAAGTTCCCCGAATATTACGACAGTTTAAGAAGAATCGATAGTAGGTATTATGTTAACAAGGCGATGTTGCGACCCGGTATTTTATATTTGATGGCCCGGTACCGGGTCGCGACCCGGCAAATGGGAAACGCTGGTCTATGCTATAATATAATAGCTTATAGCATAACAATATTGAGCACCATACATTATCATGGACAGTTCACACTTAGCTGTACCATATTATTAGGTTAGTTAGAATATTAGGTCCTCATTTGCTATTCTATATAGCACAATAGTATAACTTAGTCTGAAAAGAGCTTAACACTTCGAACCCCGCGATTTTTT